>PVIU01001046.1:0-242025 GCA_004026605.1 Ondatra zibethicus | reverse complement strand
GAGACAGAGACCCACATTCACATCAGAGCAATGGATTGAGCCCCCAAGGTGCAGGTGAAGAGCAGAAGGTGGGAGAAGATGAGTTAGGAAGTTAGGACCATGAGGGGCTGGTCCACCTACTGAGACAGTGTGCCTGAACTAATGGGAGCACACCAATCCACCTGGCCTGGGACTGAATGAGCATATGATCAAACCAGACACTCTGAATGTGGCGGCGAAAGTTGGCAGATGGAGAACCCATCAACAATGACACCAGGACCTATTTCTTCTGCATGTATTATCTTTTTGAGAACCGAGTCTTTTTCAATGCACTCCTTCCTAGGCCGGGAGGGCTGGGGGCGGGCCTTGGACTTCCAACAGGGCAGGGCACCATGCCCTCTTTCAAGGAAGAAGGGGGAGGGAGGAGGGGTGGGGGGGTAAGTGGGAGGGGACTGGGAGAAGGGGAAGAAAGGTAAAAATTTTATTTCTTTAATTATGTTCTTGAATGGAAAAAATAAAACAAAACAATGTATGGAAAAAAAATCTAAAAACAAAAATAAAACAATAAGGTAAAAAAAAAAAGAAAACATCATGTTTAGTGAGGTAACTCAGACCTAGAAAGACAAATATAATATGTGCTCATTCATAAGTGACTTTTAGAGATAAAGCAAAGGAAAACCAGCCTACAATTCACAATCTCAGGAACCTAGACAAAAATGAGTACCCTAAGAGAGACATACATAGATCTAATCTACATGGGAAGTAGAAAAAGACAAGATCTCCTGAGTAAATGGAGAGTGTTGTGATGATGGGAGAGGTCAGAAGGGGAGGGGTAAGGAAGGAAGAGGAGTAGAGAAAAATATATAGCTCAATAAAAATAAAAATAAGAACTGGAAAAAAAATAAAACAATTCTAACAACATTTGGAAAAAACAAAAAAGCAAAGTGTATGTATAGGCAGGCATTCTATGTAACATCTGTCCAGGGGTCAAAGGATAAGTTTGTGAAGTTGGTTCTCTCCTTCTATCTTCATTTGGATCTGAGAAATGCCACTCAGGTCCCAAGCACTGGAAGAAATGCACAGTTATCCTTTGAATCATACTGCCAGCTCTTGCATATATATTTTGATCTTGAAAATATACACATTATTCAGGAAAATTTTGTGTAATGACAGTAAATGATTCACTGTTTGATATATAATAATGACTTCTTGATGAATGCAAGATACTAACATTATTACATTAAAAATATAAGCATCACACATTGTTTTTTTTCTCTTGCTAGTTTTTCTTTACTGGGCCATCCTTTGTATTCATTCTGAGAGGTGCACATTCAGGTTCAGATTAGCCAACTAACATTAAGGCAGAGAACATTGATCATCTGTCCCCTGGATTTCCACTTGCTTCAGCAATTAAGAAATTCATATAGAAGATGGGATCTTTTGTGCAATTGTTAATGTCCTGATAGTCTAAATATAAGAAGGTGTTAACAGTTTGGAACCTCATAATCAGTGGCCACACATCTGATTTTCACCTTGGCACTTTCTCCTGAGAACATCATGACCTTGGGTCTATGCATCATTGCATGTCTCCAATCCCTGTGCATCGTCAGTAAAGAAGTAAACACTGCATGTGTCTGCATTGTTCCTGAGTGGTTCTGTGAATATTACATATGTGGTGAGAATGCTCAGAGTCGAGTTGTCAGTAAATGTGCTGCCATAGCCGTGTGCAGTGCACCTTACTTCCCAGACCCACAAAAACCCTGTAACAAACCCTCAAGCTATTTTTCTAGATACATCCCTGCTTTTCTTAGAAGTATTTAATTTCACACAGACTTCTGTTGCACAGAGACAGCTGAAACTTTAAAAGTAATTCTTGTGTTGGCCTGTGTTGGCCTAGCTGCATATTCAGACTCCATTTCTAAAGTAAGGTCAGCATTGTTCTTCAAAATGTTCCAATTGACTGACTTTAGTCAGCACATCTTGAATGAAACAAACCACAGTCTTGGATAACCCACCATCTCATTACAGCTGCCTCAGAAATGTGTTCATATCTCCCTTGAACTGTTTATTGATCAAGACATGGGAATGTCTTGTACGCCTGAAAGCAAGCCCTGTGTCAGCTGAGCTAGCCACTTACCCATCAAGAAGGCTGCAAAGTCCCAGGAACTCATCACTTAGTGAAAGATGGATCCTTTCACATAACAAATGAGGTCTTTTCATTCGCTTTCTGTGCATTAGACATGCACAACAGTCTTAAGCCTACACAGATGCCTGTGTGACATATTTTCATTTTGTCTAACTTCCTTAGTATCCAAGCAGATTCCCTATATCAGCTGTGCAGTCTCACAAAAGGAAATATACAGAAAATTACTAAAATACTTATTAACCAAAAGCACAGGCAGGATAAGAACACAGGAAAGAAGCAGTCTTCAAATCAATTGCCAAGATTATGACACACTATATTAATCTCTTGATCAGATGTTATGGTCATTTCTTTGTACTTGAACATATGCTAGTCCTTGGAGAGAGGACAACAAAGAGGCAAAAATAAGAAAACAAGTTCCTATATTTTGCCTAGAGTTCAGATCATGCAACATGAAATGGTCATCAACACAAGGCCTTAAATCATATATTGTGTGCTCTTGTTTGATCATGAAATGTCCTGCATAGCTGCATGTATTTGAACATTGGTCCCCAGCTTATAGTCCTGCTTAAGAAAGGCTTCAGGAGGTGGAGCATCCCTGGAGAATGTGAGTCACTCAGGAAAGACCTCTGTCTAACTTCTATTTAGTCCCTGCTTCCTGAGTACAGGTGCATGTACTCCTGTACAGATGCAATGTGACCAGCCAGTGCCATACACCTGCCAAGACACTTTCCCTGACAGAATGACACCCTTGTCCTAACACCCAAAGTAAACCCTTCCCCCATCAAAATGGTTTTCCCTCAGTTCTTTGGTCTCAGAAATAAAAGCCACTAAACAGAATGACTAAGTAATAGAGTCTTATGGTTGTTTCTCCCCCTCTGGAAGTTCTTAAATTGACTTTCTCTCTTTTTTGCCTCCCAAGTAGAAGAAAAAACCTGACTGCTGCTGGACACTTTCATTGGATGTGACCAGAAATGCCAGTACCTACCACGGTCTTCCCAGTTCAAGCTGGCCTCAGGAGACAGCCCATTTTCAGCGTTGTTATCATCAATGACATCAATGTCTGGAAACATGTCTGTGGAGAGTGACTTATATATTAACCGTCTATAGTAGGTGAAGCCACACTGCCTCACACAAGAACCCGCTCAACTCCTCTTTGGTTCAGATCATTCAGAGTGAACCATAATAGACCTTGAAATGCATTTTTAGTTCTATGGCTGAAACTCTACTGTTGAGTGAGGGAAATGAACATGTCGCACATTAAAAAGACAAGATATTTTTCTTCATTTAATAAGAGATATGTGCACTGTGGTTTGAATAAAAAATGTCCTGTATAGGTTCATCATAGGTATTTGGACATCTGGTGCCCAGTTTGTGGCACCAATTGGGAAGGTTGTGGAACCTTTAGGAGACAGCCTTGCTGAATGAACTATGTTGCTTGTGGTAGGGTTCGAAGCCTCATAGCCTCACCTTAATTCCAATTCATTCTCTCCTTCATGTCTGTAGTTGAACCTGTGATCAATCAGTCTAACGATATCAATAAAACTTGTTCAGTCCTTCTGGAGCTACTTTTCTGTATATGATTTCAGGGTTGACCACTTGTTATTGAATAAGCAATTGGGGATTCATCTCTGAAGACGACTCCTTCTCCCTCCTTCAATATTCCTTACTTGTCTGCAGCTCTTTTTCTATGGGTGGGGCTCCACAAGACCCCACTTCCAGTTGACATGTCTATCGGTGTTGGACTTCCACTCTTGGTTAGGCAGCCGTACTGTTGAGGTAACATGGGGCAAGCATCCCTGCCATTTCTAGAAGTCAATCTCACAGCAGATTTTCTGGTCTCTGGCTCTTACAAGTTTTCTATGCCTTCTTCCCTAATGTTCCCTGAGTCTCAGGTGTGTTGTAGAGGCATCAACTGGGGCTGGGCACCCTCTGGGTGTTTTTTGAGTTGAACTAAATGCATGTTGTGTTATAATATGATCATTAGCCTACAGAGACCAGGCAGTAGAATGTGGTGGTGTGTTGAGAAATGTATTGCAGAGGCTCCTATAATTGAAACCTTGGGCCCTTGTAGTTGATACTGTTTGGGAAAGTTGTATCATGTTTAGAAGTGGAGCATTGCTGGAGAAAATGCACCACTGTGGGGAGGTTTTGAGAATTTATAGCCTCACCCAAGTTCCAGTTTGATGTTGAAAATGTGATTTCTCAGCCTACTGTTCCTGACAGTACGCCTGGCACTGGCTGCTGTGACTTTCCCCACCATGATTGATAGCTATCCCTCTGGATACATATGTCAACATAAAATCCTTCTTCTATAAGTTGTTTCTGTCATAGTGTATTACCATAGCAACAGAAAAAAGTAACATGCAAATATTACCACCATGACTATTAATAACTCAAACTAATTATCAAATATCCACAGTACCTACCTTCACTGGTGTTGCAGGCCTTTTCTATCATATGCACAGTTGAGGTTTGAGGTCTGATACTGGAGGACTTGGTGTGCCAAAGCCCCAGCCTTCTCATCATGGATCTAACTGGAATGCATTCACAACAAAAAGAGGTCAACTCAATTGCATTTAATGAACAAACAAACAATGCCCCCCCACAGAAAAGCTAACAACTGTTCTATGTATAAACATTTGATCTCATTAGTGATTTTTCAAGCATACATATCTGATTCAGAATGATACTTCAGGAAGATCACAAACATTGTGTCCTCTCTATACAACTATGACATGGTCAGTGAGGTCTCAATTCATGTGAATGACACAGTATTGACAGAGAAGCAATGTGACTCAGTGTGAGATAGGCAGCATCAAATCACTTTAAGATCCATGCAAGCCCAGTGAAATGTATGCAGCTACTTACTTCACCAATTCTTGGCACTATGACACTCCAACTGCGTAAGCACTTACATTAAGCCTGATGAATCTAAAGTAGCAAATGAACACAAAGCCTTAAAGAATAGCACTAGCTCTAGAGAAGTGCTCTGTGGGGTTCCGGAATATGAAAAGGATCAACAAGAGAGCAGTGGTTGGATCCAGAGACAGCTCCAGAACAGTGGACAATGACTGTTTCTTTTCATTCTTTACCCAACCATGGCGTTTTACAGTTTGTGAAGATTGTATATCACATGAGCTAGGGAAGCATGTAAGGGGCTATCTTCATGCCACTGTGACATAATGACTCTGACAGAAAAAAGAAAAATCTCAAAGCTCAGAAGGATGCAAGGACGCTCTACTTTCCAGTTCCTGAGATGAAGACTGTCCATCTCTCTGAAAGAAGTGATCTGAGAGTTTGGTTAGTTCAAAAGCCTCCATCTCTTCTACACTTTTTCTACTGATCACATGACCATGATCAGCAGACACCACACAGTGACTCAGACTCCGAGTCATTCTAACACTGATGGTAGAGTACAGTTGTGGTGGGGAGAGGGGACACTTTCCTACAATTGTCATACTCTGGATAAGCCTTCAAACTCAGCAAAGGGGACAAGAAGCTTGGTGGCTTGGCGATTTAATGAATGTGACTGTGCACACCACTTTCTAGGTGACAAATGCCCTCAGCACTATCTGTGGAGCCTGAAAAGCTCAGAGAAGAGCAGAGCAGAGCCTTCTCTAGCCCTAAGTGTGCACCTTCCCTGCTCATGCTTCAACATCTCCAGTTTCTAAACTACAAACTCTGCTATTCACATGCCTGAGCAAGATACATAGTCCTATGTACCCTTAACAAAAACAATCTGTAGTGTATGTCTTCAACATGTAGAAGTACAATCAGTCACAAGGAATTTTAGAAATCATGACATGAAATCCAATCGTTCGATGATGACCGTATACATCCATTGAGTGTATTGGCTCCCTATACTCTCATTTATTGGCCAACATGGAAACTGAACAGCAGTGAGGGGAAATACCCTTCAGGCATTAATGTACCTCCTCTTGAAAAGAAGTATGATCAAAATAATAAGACCATATTAATAACTTAGTAGACTTAAGCCCAGAAATGTGAGGCTATTTGGACTTACCGTAACGTCTTCTATAGTGCTAAAGCATTCCCCTATAATCAGCCATGTTGAAGTAAAACCCAGTTACAACACACATCCACGGTGTTTTCCCATGTAGAGTCTCACATTGTCAAAATCAATTTGGTCACAAGCAGATAAGCTTTTGTCTTTCAGTTTTTGTTGTGGTGGTAGCTATTTCAATTTTTTCAGGCAGGGTCTCATGTCACTACCTGGGCTGGCCAGTAAATGCCTTTGATCACCATACACCCCACTCTTTAGTACTAGATATACAGGAACTACCAACTTCCTGGGGCATGCAGTGCTGAGGATCAAACCCAACACCTTCTGTATGACAGCCTAGTTTTCTGTAAGCCAAACAGCCTGAGTCACCTAGGCTTGACCTTTTAAACTTGTGTCTCCAGCACAATGCACAGATGCTACAGTGAGACAGCCAAGAGTCTGTCAGTTGGAATTATTCTGAAAATGGAAAGCTACAGTTCCTCTATAATTTCTACCCATATCGCTATATGCTAAGAGGCAGAGTTTATAGTTGGGAATGTCTTTGCTAGGGTATATGCTGAGAAATGAATCTGTCATACATAACTGGGATGAGTTTTAAATTAATGTGGAGAAAGTGTGAACTCTTAATTTCTTCATTGACATTGGAAATTTCTTGGAAAATCAAGATATCTTTGAAGGAAACACATACAGATATTGTCTGTTACAGAAAATCCCAAGGTGACTAAAGGAAATGAGAACTAAAAACACAAAACCATGCTGTGTCTCTTGGAATATCAGTTGTTTTAAACTAAGCTTGCCAATCCCCTGGCTTTCGGGACACACTGAAAACAGTGGTACAATCAATACACAATTCTTATCTATAGTGTGGGTTAAGAAAGTCCTTCCAAATACATACTCCATCTGCACTTCCTCGACTGGACCTGCAATTTGGAGAAAACACTCTTAGTCAGACAATATTGACTTCTATTTGTGTTTGGTTCTTCTAGTGACTTGGGGGAGTAGTATGTAGAATGGGGAAGAGTGGCCAAGTAAAATATTTTGCATTAGTTTGTTGTAGGATACTGTTTCAAAACAGCTGAGGCTGGGGAATGTGTGGGACAAAAATAATTTTCCGACTCTTGATCATTTAACCCAGATCAGGCAAACTTACCTCTTTGTCCCCTACGAAAGGTTTCCTCAAAGCTACACTGAAACATGGCAGAGAAATATAATGACAATCTGGTACTGTGAGAGGAATGCCTATGAAGGGGTGCCTCTGTGTCTGAATTATTTACTCAGAACTCATGCTTTAAAGAGCTCAAGACCTTGATGTCCTCATAATAGATGTAAAAATCTTTGCCACATCAATAATAGGGAAAATAGATTCCAACTGCCTTAACCATAGGAAGTCTCCTAAAGAAAGAAAAGAGGATGCTTGGAGAAAAACAAACTTTTCACAGGTTATGTGTGCCAACTCTTGAGTGAAAATCACTCAAGTTTTAATCTAGACAGAAAAACTTTTGTCGGAAGAAAGGTCCCCTAAGAAAAATCTGTGAAATCTGGCACTGACATTTTTTTACATACCCCTTGATCAAGAATTTCTTGATCCAGTTCCATTTCCTCCTTTTATGTAGAAAATAGTAAAATACATACAGTGTAGGTTATCAGTTTATCATCCTGATGTGATCAAATAAAATATAAAGGAATCCTAAAACTAACCTTTCTGTCTTCAAAAAGGGAAAAGATGGTTTACCTTAGCTGGTGATGTATTTGTCTCCTCTTTTGGGGTGGTCTTCATCTGGTCCTTGTCAGACAGCACTAGGAGAACACAAAATAGCTCTGAGATCGTGGGATCCCTTCCTGTGTCACAGGGGTTCTTGGTTTGATGTGGACAGAATTTTATGAATTTAATCTAAACATTTGGTCTTAATGCACACAGTTCATTAATAAACATGGTTGTTCTCATACAGGAACATCCTGTTGGCTGAGGAAAAAAATCAAGACCTCGAGAAATGAGAATGGGAAATTTTGCCCTTTTATATAATGTGAATCTAAAACAACCTGAAAATGTTTAATTGGGGAGACACTGATATAAACGTTAAATAATGGGTTTCTAGGGGTTGTAGTAGCCCAGGCCTTTAATCCCAGCACTTGAGAGGCAGACAGATCTCCAAGTTTGAGGCCATCCTGGTCTACAGAGTCAGTTCTACGATATCCATGGCTACATAGAACCCTGTCTCATAAAAAAGAAAAATAGATTTCTGCTTTCTCTTACTTTCTCAGACCATTTTGAAGTCAGGACATTGGCAATTCTTTCTAGATATTGGTCAAACCTCTTTTAACCCCATAGGCCAACATCTAAATTCTGCATGCAGTAAGCATATATGATTTTCTCAATTAATTTTATGTATTCTTAATATTGTTGTGTGTGTAAAGTGTGTATTTGTGTATACCACGTCATGTGTGTGGGTTCAGAGGACAACTTTGTGGGATTTCTTCTCTCTTTCATGGTTTACATGTAATCTGGGAATCAAACACAGGTAGTCACAATGGGTTTGTTTCTTTGTTTTGTTTTTTATGTGTGTATGTATGTACAACACTTCCATGGCTGATAACACAGAGGTCAGCAGAGGGCATTTCATGTTCTGAAACTGAAGTAACAAAGGGTTGTGAGCATCTGATGTAGGCACTAGGAACTGAACCTGGGTCTTCCAGAAGAGCAGCAGACACCCTGGACTGATACGCATATTCCTCCAGCTCCTGAAGTACTCATTTCTATATACAATGATGACTTATTTAAAAAGTAGAAGGTACTGATAGTATTACATTTTTATATACAATGATGACTTATTTAAAAAGTAGAAGGTATTGATAGTATTACATTTTTATATACAATGATGACTTATTTAAAAAGTAGAAGGTATTGATAGTATTACATTTTTAAAATAGCCACTATAGCTGCTAAAACACCTTCTATGTCTTTTGCACTGTAAGTCAGGATCTTACCAAGCTTTTTGTCAGGTATTTGTGGAGGCAATAGGAAAACAACTAATACACAATGGTTCGGTAACAGAATCTCATCATCACGTCTGCCCATTTGGAAGACCTTCAAATTGACTATCTCTCTTCCTCAACCATCCAAGCAAAGAAATAGCCCAGTTGTTCCCAGACTTCCTAACATTGAGAAGAGCAGCTAATAGAGTCTTATCATTGCTTCTGCCTATTAGGAAGACCCTTCAATTGACTTTCTCTGACATCCAAGGAGAAGGAATAGCATGACTGCTCCTAGACCATCTCATTGGATATGACCAGGAATGCTGTCACCTACCGTCAACACAGTGTTCACTTTCTAGGCTGTCACTAGACATATCAGTCATACTATTGATATCTTCTGTCTCATCAATGTCTAGAAGAAAGTAAGTGGAGAGAGTGAATCAGATATTGGTACCTGTAGTAGGTTAAACACACATCCCAAAATAACAATCTTGGCTTTTCTTTCGGTCGCACCATTCAGTGAGGGCCACAAGAGTAATTTAAATGCGTTTTTAAGTCCCATGTTTGTACTTCCTTTCATGAGTTAGGGAAATTAACACTTCACATATTAAAAAAAAATGTGGTAGACATCTTCATTTTATTCACAGAGGAGACACAGTAAAATGTACAACTACCATTATAGTTGATGGATTACCACAATATCATTGGTAGAGTCACAGGATTTTAAAGCATTGTTTAATGTCATTTGGTCACATGTCTAAGGGACCAGACCATAATATTGTTGTTTCAATAGGAAATGTATACCAAATCTCATGTATTTAAACATTCGGAGCCTCAGTGGGTGGTGGTGTTTAGGAGAGGTAATGGAACGTTGAAGTCTTGTTGACCAAGGTGCATCACCGGGAGTAGTATTAATAGTGTATAGCGTCTCCCTCTCACTGTCCCCGCTCTACTTTCTGCATTGGTTGACTATTTGATCTCTCAGCTTCCTGCTCTGACTCTTATGCTCCTGGGTTTCTCCTACCATTATGGGTTCTACCTCTGGGAATGTAAGCCATGACACACTTTCTTCCTTAAGTACCTTTTGCTGATGCTGTGTTATTACTGCAACAGAAACGACACTAACATGTAAGTTGGTGGCAGGAAAGGATTAATGAGATATTGCTGCAATGGAACCAATCAGCTTATTTTGAGGAGGATTGTGGGAGCATGTGGGACTTGACTTGAGCCATTGTGTCCTTAGGGCTCAATACAGAGCTCACTAGGTTGGTTTGTCAGAGTTTGGAAAACTGTGCTGGAAGCAGACAGCGCAGGTGTGAGGTGTGAAGTTTTACACAGCAGCAGAAACTCTACAGGGTTATCAGCAGGTGTGAACTGCAACTGGCATGAGTCTACAGGACAAGGTGTGTGTGCTGCTGCTGCTGGAACCAGAGAAACAGGACATACCCAGTACATGGGATCTGAGTAAGTCACAGATACTGGGCACTGAGCATCCTAAACCACGGGATTTCAATTGTGTTTTCATTGTCACTGTGCCCTGATTCTTCCTTCTGAAGAAAAGAAGGTCTATAACTTCTTTATACTCGACTAGAGCCTATGGTTAAGAGATTTGGATTTATAAAGAGAGCTTGGATTTTAATGACTGGAATTATTTCAAGGTTATGGGACTTTTATGACTGTACAGCATTTTATGCTATGATATTAAGAAGAGATCTTGGGGACAAACAATAAAGGAAAGGTTATGATTTGAATTTAACAGCAATGTCTTTGTGTGTTGAGTTGATAAGGGGTTAATTGTGATGGTCAATCTCCATTTTCAACTTCACACACCTGGAAAGAGGGACCTAAACTGGAGGAGTGTCTCTATCAGATTAGCCTGTGGAAACTGATATAGGGTATATTCTTGATTGCTAATTGAGAGCGAAGTGCCCAGCCAACTGTGGGCGGTGCCATTCTTACACAGCGTGGCCTGAGATATGTATTAAATGTAGCTTAGCAGCCAGAGAGATCAAGTCAGTAAGAGATGATCCGTGGTCTCTACTTTCCTGCTTCCAGGTTTCTGCCTTAACTTCTCTCCATGATGGACATAAAATTGGACATTAAGATGAAATAAATCCCTTCTTCCCCAAGTGACCATTAGTTATTGTGTTTATCAGAGCAACAGAAAGCAGACGAGAACAGTGTGACAGAGGGGAGGACACAGGAATAACTGATGGAAGCAGGAGGAGGAGGACAACAGAGGAAAGGAGCATCTTTTACTCCCTAGATGAGGACAACCTACATTACACGCTGGACCAGATGAAATGGTCATTTCTTTGTCCTTGGAGTACATTACCTTCCTCTGAAGAATGTTACAAAGAGTGAAAGAATAAGAAACTGGGTCCCTGCTTTTCCACCTAGAGTCCAGATTATGTGACCTGAGATGGTCAATCTCCACAAGGCCTTACACCCCACTGTGTGCATGGTTTGAGTGGGGAACATTCCCCATTGCTTCATCTGGTTGAATACTTGGTCCCCAGCTGGTGGTGCTGCGTGAAAAGGTTTGGGCTCCATCAGGAGGTGGATCTTCCCTGGAGGAAGTAAGTCACTGAGGAAAACTTTTAGGCCTTGGAGCCCAGCTCTTAACTTAATGCCTCCTGAGGGTGGATTCAATGTGAACAACTGGCTGCCTACCCTGGCTAAGACACCTTCCCTGCCAGCTGTCATGTCTTCTCCACAATAATGGAATCATCTCTTTAATCATAAGCCACAACAAACCCTTTCTCAATTAAAATGCTTTGTTAGCTATTTGGGCATAACAATGAGAACAACAACAGAAAACAACGATTAAATAATAGAATTTCATCGTTGCTTCTTGACCAGTAGGGAGACCCTTCAAACTAACATTCTCTCATAGATACCCAAGGAGAAGGAATAGCCTAACCACTCCTCGACCCTCCCATTAGATCTGGTCAGGAATGCCGTTACCTACCACTGCCATAACCTGGATCACTTGGACGGATGTGCTCATTCTCCATGCCACTCCCAGAGTCACCTTCTTCATGATCATCAGCATCTGGAAGAAAGATAGAGGGGAGATGGATGTGACCAGGAATGACATAGCACCACAAAGACCATCGCTTTAAAGGCTGTTCTCCTTTCCCAGCTCATCTTCAGTGTTGTCAGCATCCATTTCGTTGGTATCTGGAAGAGTCAGTGGAAAATTGGACGTGACCAGGAATACCATTACCTACCACTACCAAGATCACCACTTTGAAGGTTGTTCTCCATACTCATTTCATTCTCAACACTGTTCTCCTCCAAACTGTTCTCCTCCAAACTGTTCTCCTCCAAACTGTTCATGTCTGGAAGGAAGAGAGTGGAGAGGGTGAGTGACTCATACCTTGGTGTCTATAGTAGGTGAAGCCAAATTGCCTCACACAAGAATAACCTCAGCTTTTCTTTGGTTTACATCATTTGCCGAGAACCACAGTAGAAGTTTAAGTGTGTTTTTACATTCTGTGGTTATAGTTCTACTGATGAACTAGGGAGATGAATATTTCACATATCAAAAGAACAGTACAAGAAATCTTCATTCTTTTCATAAAGAAAAGGCAACATAATCTACAACTACTGTTGGGAACAAAGCCATTATTGAATTGTCATTACCATCAGCAGGGCCACAGGACTTCTCCACTAAACACACGGTCTCCATTTCTGAGATTCTGCTGTGCTTATGCGATTCGGTGTTAATAAAACCCGCTGGTTTTTCCACAAGAGCAACTGGAATGCATCCACCACAAAAGGAGGTCAGTAGAACAGCAAGCAGAAGAGGCAAGCTAATTGTTGTTCTGTGTTTCAACATTTATCTCATGTAGGTAATGGCATTCCTGGTCAGATCTAATGGGAGGGTCTAGAAGCGGTTGAGTTATTCCTTTTGCTTGGGTATTATTAATTCCAAGCACACTCATTTGATTCAGGATGTTATTTCTGGAAGATCACAGACACCACTGTAAAGTACCGGCAGGTGTGACATGGTCAGTGTAGGAAAGGTCTCAGTTCATGTGGATGTGGCAGTATTGACAGAAGAGCAACTGACTGAGGCTACAGACAGACAGCATCCACATCATTTCAAAAGCTACATGAATCCAGTGAAATTTGTGCAGTTCCTCATGTAACCATTCTTGGCTCTATGACACTAACGTTCCTAAGGACTCACAATATGCCTGATGAGTCTACAGAAGCAAATAATAGAAAACTTCTTTGTAAGAAGCACTTGTCCTTTAAAAGTGTTCTATGGTGTTTGATAAGAGCCAGAAGAACCAGCTAGACAGCAGGAGTTAGAGCCACTGGTGGTCTGTGTGTCTCAGGAGAGTGGACAATGGTTGTTCCTTCTTAACTTTGCCCAACCAAGGTATTTTACGTTCATGGGAAACATGTGATACCATCTTCAGGGACAGGGCCATCTATACCTCTTACTTCGAACCTGAAGATACTGTATTAGTTACTACTTTCATGCCATGTGAGCAAATTTCTTGACAGAAAAAAAAAAAACAGATGGGGATGGATACTGTACTTTGCAACTCCTGACACACAAAGAGTTTCCTCCAAAAGAACAGGAGTGAGGGACCTCAGTTTGCTCGAATATGTGGCCTTCTCCTACCAGTGCCTTCACACCGCCAGCTTCCCCTCCGTGAGTGTTTCTAACCACGTTAGCAAATGCAGCTAGGCATGGTTTCTTCCACGTGGAACACAGCAGCAATTACAAGGGCTGTGAAGAGCTCACGGTTACTCACTTCCCACGCTACCTTCAGCAGAGCTGTTGGAGCTTCCAGTGTCTCCATGAGGCTCCGCTGCAGATCTTCCACTGTCAGGGGAGGGCTTACAGTGCCTCAGATTTCTTTTGGTCTTACCTGAAAAAGGGATGAAACCCAACAAAAAGAGTTCAGTCTTAAGGGCAAACAAACAAACAAAGCAGAAGACAACATGTCATCGCTCTGAGTTTAAATACTTAAAATACTTTATCTCATTGTTCGCCTCTGGAACATCATGGAGATCTGTGTACACTTAATGTAGGCATTACCTGGTCAAGATGGGTAAGGTCTCTTTATGAGCATAATGTAGTGATATTTCATTTGTATTTTAATAAATAAAGCTCCCCTGAAGATCAGAGAGTAAAACGGCCCCAGTGGGAAAACTTACAGATCAGGCAGTGGTGACACACACCTTTAATTCCAGGAGCAACACTAGTTTGCCATAGAAACCAGGCAGTAGTGGTGCACACCTTTAATCCCAGCACTAGACAGGAATGTAAGACAGGGAAGACAGCTCTCAGATAGTCTCATTCTGAGATTGCTGGAGGCAGGATTGCCATTTCAGACCGAGGCCGAGGTAAGAGCCAGTGGTGGCTGTTTCGCTTTTCTGACCTTCAGGTTGTGCCCCAATTTCTGTCTCTGGGCTTTTATTAATTGTGCTACAGTATAGCACAGTACCCACAGAAAAGCAGTGTGAAATTTGTCCAATCCCTTGTTTCTCCACCCTTTACACTGGGACAATGAAAATTAATTAAGACCCCTTCATGAACCTCACGAGTATGAAAATAATTAACAACAAAGGCTTAGTTAAAAGCAGTGGCACTTCAGAGATGTCATGACATTTGGTTTTTGCTTTTATATAATTTATCTAAATTTACTTTATGTGCATTGGTGTGAAGGTATCAGATGCCCTGGAACTGGAGTTACAGACAGTTGTAAGCTGCCATGTGGGGGTTGAGAATTACATCCAGGTCCTCTAGAAGAGCAGTCAGTGCTCTTAACCACTGAGCCATCTCTTCAGCCCCGACATTTGTTAAACACAAAAAATAAAATAAAAATAATCAAAACCCCAGCTAGATAAGAGTGGCTACATTCAGAGAGGGTGTTTGCATGACCTTAGGGCAACGGGAAGTGATTGTTTACTTTTCATTCTTTACGCAGCACAATTTTTTTTTAATTTTATTGATTTTTATTGTGCTCCACATTTTTCTCTGCTCCTCTCCCTGCCTCTTCCCTCCCCTTCAACTTTCTCCCAAGGTCCCCATTTTCCCAATTTACTCAGGAAATCTTGTCTCTTTTCTTCCCATGTAGATTAGATCTATGCATGTCTCTCTTAGGGTCCTCATTGTTGTCTAGATTCTCTGGGATTGTGATTTGTAGCACAGCACAATATTTTACAGGTCGTGGGGAGCATATAGTACCACTTTCAGTGGGCCAGAACAGGAGAAAATTTTACCACCTACATTTCACCCAAGGCTACTGGAGTATTTAATTTTATTTCATTGTGACCAAAGTGCTTTTTGTTTTTGACAGAACAAAAAATAGAGATGAATGTTCTACTTTTGAATCCCTGACACAAAATATGAGTTTGTAAAAAGTCATTCAGAGACCTCAAAGGTGCAA
Organism: Ondatra zibethicus; assembly: GCA_004026605.1. NCBI lineage: Eukaryota > Metazoa > Chordata > Mammalia > Rodentia > Cricetidae > Ondatra > Ondatra zibethicus. The sequence goes on along the minus strand of PVIU01001046.1, from coordinate 226,487 downwards.
ATGTGCGTCTCCCTCTGCCACTGTCTTCACGATGCCTCCCTGTAGTTTCTAACAGCTAAATACATGGACATGGGACCACTTCTGTCTACCACAGTGACTCAGAGGCCAGGTCACACTAACCCAGTTGTCACTTGATGGTGGGAAGGAAAACAACACCATCTTTCAACTGAATCAAACTCTGACTAAAACCCTCAACATGAACTGACAGGACCAGATGCCTAGACCATTGTAAGGACTGAGTGTGTGTACTTCACTTCCTCAGTGACAGTCACCCTGGCAACAGTCTCTATGGCCAGACCAGGCCTGCCTGTGAGAAGGGCAGCGGCTGCACTACCCCTGAGTATGTGCCTGGCCTACTCACTCCTTCCTCAATGAAATCCAGGTTTTTCTATACAAATTTTGTTTCCACTCACTGGTTATCCAGAGGCAGGACACACAGTCCTGCTTCCTCTGAACTAAAACTCTCCTTAGCAAATGGCTGAACATACGGACACATCCTGGTGTGACCCACAGCCATACCACAGTGCTGACCGTTTCCGTACACTGACTGGATAGGCTCCCTACATTCTCACCAGTCAGCTTGGAGACTGACCGAGGGTAAGAGCAAATGCCTTTAGAGCAGAGTCCATGCATCTTCAAATGTGGCTCGTTAAAAGAATGAGAGGAGATGTCTAACAGCATTGGTTTGTGTTTTTTATTTATTTATTTATTTATTTATTTATTTATTTATTTACTTATTTATTTGAGGAGACATGGGCCCTAAACTGTGTGGGGCTTTGTGCTCTCGATAATGAGCTAAGCACTTCACCAGTTCCTTCTGGAATCTGTTTCTAGAAGAAATTCAATCATGACACATATGCAGTGTGTTTTCCTGTCCTGTAGCTTCCATCACTAGAATCACTATTCTCACTAGCGGAAGGTCAGCTCTTTCTCGCTTATGGTTTTTGGTTCCCATTTTGTTGTTGTCATCAGACGCAGCCTCGTTGTACAGCCCAGGGTGACCAGAAACTGTCACAGAGTGAGAATACACACGATCTCCTTATAGATTTGTGCACTACCACTCTGATGTATGTGGTACTAAAGATCAAACTGAGGGCCTCCTACATCTTAGGTAGGTACTTTACCAAGGGAGCTATTTTCCCAGCACATGTAGGCTTTCTCTGTCTTTCACACTTATGGAAGTCTACACCCAGGCACATGGATGCTAAGATGGGTTTTATTGTTGTTGTTATTTTGCATCTCTGGATGTGATTTGTTTGAGGTACACCTAGGGGCTGGCACTCTAATACAGTGACTAATGGTACCTTGATATGGTAGTAAGTGGAATTTCATCTCATAGCACTGGTACTAAACCCCAAATTTATGTAAGCAGTGGTGATCTTGGCCTATGTAGTTACACAGCTCGACCACTGACCTCTGTGTTTGGTGGATTCTTCCATGACACAGTACACAAAGAAATAATGCCAGCATGCATGGCTGTAATGAGGTCTGAACTAATGTAGGGAAAATACGCACTTTAATTTTTTTCATTGGAGAAATTGACACTGGGTTTAAATAATTGGGTTTTCTATCTAGGAGAAATACAGATATAGACACATCCTGGTGCATAAAATCTGAAACTAAGGTGCTCACAACTAAATGCATGGATAGTAAGCATGCTCACAAATTATTATTTGGGACATCACTTTGTGTGTGTGTGTGTGTGTGTGTGTGTGTTTCTTTTTCTTTAACTAAAAGTCTCAAGCATCTCTTAGCAGGTGATAGAAACTGTAGTGGTGTACATAACAGAAGACAGGCAGTACTTATACAATTCTTATCTAAAATGTGTTTTAAGAAAGTGGCTCCACAATACATACGATATTTCTTCTTTGGCACCACCTACAATTTAGAGAAAAGAAACACTCTTAGGTACAGAATAAGATGAGTTCTATTTCCACATATTTTTTTCTCATAGTACTTAGGGTAATGGTAATGTCCTCCTTTACTACACAGTTGTTTAAAGATTGTTTAATATTCTGATATGAAGTCTTAATCTTTAAGTTATATAGGTACTAAGTATTATAGGTCAATAGTCATTCATGTTTGTTATGCTTTTAGTCAGCCTAATTAGGTCCTTTAGATACACAGAGATTGTATTCTGCATAGATAGATAACCTTCAACCACTTCAAAGATCTGTAGAACATGGCATTTAAACAACTTAGGATTCTGTTGATGTGAGACATGATTGCTCCTGGCAGTACCAATCTATTCCCAAGTGCTGGGATTAAAGGCATGAGCCAACACTGCCTGGCTTACAGTCAATAGAGCATGAGACTCTTAATCTCGAGGTTGTGGATTCAAGCCCATGCTGGGCACCATTTGTTGACAGTGGTTTCTGTCCCGCCCGGTCCCACAGCTATACGATTCCAAAGAAACACAAAGAGGTCTACATTAATCCGAAACTGGTTGGCCTATTAGCTCAGGCTTCTTATTAACTCTTACATCCTACATTAACCCATAATTCTTGTCTGTGTCAGCCACGTGGCTTGGTACCTTTTATCAGCGAGGCATTCTCATCTTGCATTCCTGCATCTGGCTGACAACTGCAGACTGACTCTTTCCTCTTTCCAGAATTCTCCTGTTCTCATCACCCCACCTCTATTTTCTGTCTGGTCACCCCACCTATACTTCCTGCCTGGCTACTGGCCAATCAGCATTTTATTAAAATATAAGTAACAAATCTTTACAAGGTACAAGACAATTGTCCCACAGCAAGATGGAGAATAGTCAAGAAATTCATTCTATTTTAGTCTGTCATATGATACTATCACAGAGCACCTGTTCTTAGATACTTCGTGAAAGATGTATTTTTCACACTTTTGCTGACTCAGCATAAATCAGGTCTCCCTATCATTCTACTAAGGGTTCTGGAGGCTATACTGTCACATGAATGAGAAATTTGAACAACCTGATCCTATGAGTCCCTTTGAGAAGTGGTTCCATAATCCAATTATCTACACTAATTTTCATGCTTTAAAAGTATGGCAACTTCACTGTTACTATAATTAACACAGGAAGCTTCTGTCACAATGAATCTTCAAAATCCTACTTACACTATCTAAAACATAGAACCCTGCAAGAGAAAGTGGAGAGAATACTTACAGAAAATACAAATCTTCATAAACGACAAGTCAGATACCTTTGAAAATATTTATTTGTGCTATATGTGATTAAGTATAGGGATGTGCACCACAAGTGTGCAGGTGTCCACAGAGGCCAGGAAAGGGTGTCAGACTCTCTGGGTCTGGAGTTACAGATGGTTGTGAACCACCAAGTGAGTGCTTGGAATCAAACCTGAGTCCTTTGGAAGAGCGACAAGTGCTCTTAACCACCAAGCCATTGCTACAACCCCATCTATTACCTTTTGAGTAAAAATTAAACAATGTTAAATATAAAAAGGAACACTTGTTCAAGAAGAGAAGGCCTCCTAAAACACACCCAACAGTGGCATTTAAGTCAGGGATGACTTGGTACAATTCCTTTTCATTCACTTCCTAATTAAACAGCTTAATACATATAGTACAATGTTCTTTTTGTTAATCAAATATGGTATCTATTAGAAAATTAAGGGATCGTGAAAGTAGCCTTTCTACCATAGAAAATGTGATGCCTATCTTACCTTTGATGACGTTGCCAACTCTTCTTGTGGGGTTGTCAACTGGCTGTCCTCCTGAATAACTAGAACAAACACACACACAAAAACCCAGTTTAAACTGCAATTTGTAATTGCCTAAAACTTTTTCCTTTATATGGGCAATGATCTATGGATTTAGTCCATATGTTTGAGCAGAATGGATGTAATTCATTAATACTCATGTCTGGGCCACTGCTGGACCCTCCTCTTCAATAGGAAAGGGAAAGTGGGAAAATACAGGAAGAGAAAAAATGAACAATAATTATGGTCTCTCTAAGACAATGTGCAATAATTCATGTTTGACTGGGTGACCACTAAAATGAATCTTAGTGTTATACAGGAGCTCTACCATGTCTTCAGGTCATTCTAAAGTCAAAGAATATTGACACTCCTTTCTAGTAATCTCTCAAACCCATGTCAATACCTACACACTGAAATACACAGAATTTGCATTTTTCATTAAGAAAATGAGAATTTAAACTCAATAGTCTGCAGACTGTGCTAGAGAAATAGATTTCTTAGCAGGCACAAGATATTTATATACTTATCCTTTGATACACAATAAGATTACTGAACAGAAGAAGATGCTGACATTAATACATTTTCTAAGTGATAACTATCCATAATGTAATTGTTATGATCTTCCTTTGATATACTAAGCATTTGTTTTCATGTGTGACTGCCCAGATTCAGATCAGTGAACCCACAATGTAGTGGGTTAGAATGAGGATCTTCACTAGGATGATATAAAACATTGATGTGGAATGCTATTCTGGGTTCTTATACATCACTGCCCCCTGTGTGCAGCTCATACGGTCTCAGCACTTAACTTCACAAATAGCACTAAAAGATATGTCCAATTTTAACTGACTTTCACAGAATATGTACTCCCAAACCCTCAGCATCTGTGAATTAACCAAAATCATAGATTCTTTGTGCTTTCCACATAATAACTAGAATGAAATCTAATATTCATGTAGCAATATCTGCACTGGAGTTTGTAGCATGGGCATGAAGTGGGTAATGTACACAGTTTATGTAACTTGGTAGAAATCTATACGTTTTCACAGATGGTGGACCCTCATCTATGGTAGCTAATAACTCCACAGCTGAATGATGAGCACAGGCCAACAGTTAGAGTGTACACATGAGGGCCACACATCTGTTTCTACCTTGGCCCTTTTCACCTAAGGTAGAGCAGCTTGAATACTTTCATCGCTGTCTCTCTTTGAGTCTACCCATGGGGCACACATCTGTGCTGTTGGTGAGCGATTTAATGAGCATAAGGCATGTGGTATAAATACTCAGGCAAGTTAAGTTATTGGCAAAATAAACTGTCAAGTTCTGCCAGCTTAGACTGAACCAGACTCATGAAAGTCTTGTGTTCTAAATTCTAAAGCCATTGCTCTTGTATGACATACTCCTGCTTAGCCCAAAACAACCTTTTTCATTTCACGCAGACTCCAATGGAAAAAATTTATGAATATGTTGGCCTAAGTACACACTCACTGTCCACTCTGAAAGTGAGATTAGCATTGTTCAGAATATCCCAGTTGCCTGATCATAGTGAATGGAATACCTATTTCAATAAGGCAGCCCCAGAACACTGGGTGCAATAACACTATGTATTAAAACATTTAATATTTTAAGAGCTGGAAACCCCACCATCTTACATCATTAATGTACCAAAAATTTGTGTGTATCTCCATTTAGCCATTGATAAAATCATAGGAAAGTCTAGAGTTCAAATTTTGAAAGAGTTCAAAATGGCAGGTCAGGAGAACTAAGCCACACAACACGTGGAAACAGTTTTAGCCATTAACATCTTTTCAAATCTACAGGTAACCACAATTATCTCTGTGAGTAATTCTAATCATCATATTATAGGAATACATTATATACTAATTGCTGATTATAAAAAAAAATTTAGCTTCTATGTTCTTATTCATCAGTCTTTACAATTGACCCTAGTCCTCTACTTTTGTGTATTAAAACTGATTCTACACTGAAAAGCATTTATCACATTTGACAATGCTTAGCTCTGGAGAGAAGTAGGTTGGACAATTGCCTCTAACTGACACCTCTGGCAATTCAGATAGCCCTCAAAATAAATGTTTTCAGGGTAATGAAATATAGAAATTCATGTTCCTATGAACCATCACATAACTGGAAAATACATGCCCATAATTTCCTGTATAAAATTAACCTATCAGGTAAAAATGGAATGTATGTTAAAATAAAGATATACACAGATTATTATACAAAATGCCTCAAAATATCTCCACAATTTTTGATTCACTCCAATGTTTTGTGATTAATAGTTTAAATACATATTCTTATCATAATATACTTTATAAAAGTTACTATATTTGCACCACAGAGCATCTAGTAAGGAAGAGCTTAACAACATCAGCTATAATAGTGGCAGAAGCGATAATAAGCCTCTGGTGGCAACCCAGGTGAAAGGACATGGATAAGTTTGCTGTTTGCCTGCCGGTCTCACTCTCGCTGGTGAGTTCAGCTATCCTGTTGCTGAGGCATTCCTTTGCCAGTCTTAGTACCATTTTTTGAGACTCCAGTGTAGACTGAAGATCATCAGCTCTCCAGGAATCCTCCAGGACTCCAGTGCCAGATTGAGAATGCTAAGAAATCCAGTCTTTGGACTCAACCACTGCTGGATTCTCAGTCTTTCAAACGTGAGACAGCCTTTGTTGAGTTACCCAGATATCATCATATAAGCTAATCTAATAAACCCCCTTTATATATGCACACACACACACACACACACACACACACACACACACACACATTCTATCAATCCTGTTCATTTAGAGGACCCTATTTACAACATACAGGGAAAGGTTAAAGTCAAATTGCTTTACAGGACAATCACATACATGTTATAGAAAAGCATAACCAAATCTATATATACTATAAGGCAGAGCATCCAGTGGTGAATATCATACCTTTACACGGACAATTATTGCCCATTTTTAACGTTTACCACAATCAAAATACAACAGTCTATATTATCCCAGGTGCTAGTTGAGAAGTCTCAATAACACTGAAATTCAAAACTGAGGCACGAATATATATAATCACATAACCATGGCAACAGTGTGTTACAGAACAGAATGAAGTCACAATCCATACTGTGACATCTATAAGCTGCCACATAGGCAAGTGTGATAATACACATTCAAGACCATATTTCTTAATAAATTAATGGTATGGCAAGATGGCTTATCTCTAAGAGTGTCATACAACCCTGACAACCTGATGTCAATCACCAGAACCCAGGAGGAAACTGAAAAGTCATCTTCTAGTGTAGTTTGCACTTTAAATACATATATCCACTCTTGTACTATGGCATCCTTTTACCTGTACTCAACATACACACAGGCACACAAGGGCGCACACACACAAACGCATACACACAATAATAATAATACTTTTTTTGTTTTTGTGAGATAGGGTTTCTCTGTGTTGCTTTGAATAATAATAATTTTTAAAGAAGAGGTTATTATACATGTTATTTTATGTTCCATAGCCTATCCATAATAATGTAACTACCAAACTGCATGTTTTGTCTAATCTTTTTCTATTATTGTGAGCATCTTTGTCTAAATTTCTGAATTCATGGAGGGATTTTTCTATCTCTGAATTTAAAGGCTGAGCTACCGCTCCCTGAGAAAATAATAGGACATGTCATGTTCTGAGACCATTCTTCTGACAGGGTAAGGGTGTTGGGAATGAACAAAATTATTATATTGTTCTATATACCACTTCAAATAACCTTCACCATGTAGAATTAACTTTGTAGCTTAGCTATAAAGGCCATCTAGTCATGCATATATTTGCATAAAGACCATTCAATCCCAAACTTCATATGATCTGTTCATGAAAACAAGCTATGTAAATAAATGTAACTTTTTCCAAAATAATAGTAAGTGAAAAAGTCGAGTATATGTGCTGTATTCATACTTCTGAAAAGGCCCTCTTCCTGGTACTTAATATCACAGGACAAAAGGGCACCAGTGTTAATAGCTCGTATATGTCTAGTAAAATATGTCAGAGAAAATATTGACAGGCTCTGATTGGCATTCTATGAAAACTTTAAGAAGTACCAAGCAGTACATCCAATTGGACAAAGCCCGGATTGGAAATGATGTGGGACATATCTTTAGTAACATTATGTTGTATCAAAATGCCATACCTATTTTTGTTGGAATCTGAGAAGGCTATGGTTGCTTGGGGAATAGGAGAAGAAGAGGGGATGCTATAGGGTTTTGTTTCAATAGGGAGTGAGGACAAGGTGGAGATCCTCCTATCCTTTGGGAGGTGATTGTCTATAGTGCCAGAATATCCAGTGACCAGTTCTTGAAAACTGATAGAGGCTGCTCAGAGAGATTGAGAATAGTAGTGGGAGACGGTGAGAATAATCTTGTCAGGCTTATGGTTGTAACTCCTGCAAGCCAATGCACAGGCATTTAAAACAAGGCAACAAGTTTGTTCAAATTTCAAAGTGACCTTGTGGAGGTCAGCAAACACCTGATGAATCCCAGGCCCTGCTTGCCACAGGGTCCCCAGGAAGTCAGACGGTGTCCACAGCACAATTTCCAAGAGGACTTCAGTGGGATCATGTTTGCCCAAGGAAGAGGAGGACAAGAGGGAGAGAACCTTGTTTAGAAGTGAAAGAGCATTGGGTGCCAGCTGAATCTTGGCAGAAGGGCATGTGGGACTCTCTAACAGGGAAAAACATTCCATGGGCCGGGATTTAAAAGAACAGTTTGAACCAATTAACCATAGCATATAGTTGCTGATATAGCAGTCTTCAGGGGTCAATCTGAATGATAATGGCCAAATTTGCTGAGTAATGGAGAGCCCCAAGAAAGCATAAGGGGGCAATTTGTATCTTTTCTGGGGCAACCTGTAAGTTTAGGGAGGCTAGATTGCTCAAAAGAGCATCAGACACACTTTTATGCTTTAGAATGGGTAATAAGGACCATATAATGAATGAACAGGACATCCTCTAGAATAGGGGGAGGGGTGCCCATGGGCTGAATGTTGGGGCAAGAGGGGGGCTGAATTTCCTGTCATGGGTGGGGAGCTGAAGACTGGAAAGGGAGTGTGAGGGGCTGAATGCAGCTCTTTGGGAGGTGCTGCTTGGTATGAGCAGTACAACTCCTCCTCTTCTAAGGAGTAAGAGGCCTCAGCCAAAGATGGTGTCAAGATAATAGAGAGATTAACACTGTCATGTTCCTGACAATGCTTACTGTGGGCAGCTGTCACTTCCTCCAGGGTGGAGGAGTTCAGGCTGGCAATGATGGCTAGTGGATGGGGACAAAGGAGACAGAGGGGTCACTCTGGAGCCGACCTCATGCTTTTGGTCAAGAAGGAGCACATGCATCCAAAGGTCAGGTTTCCACATGTTTTGGGCCAATACCTCGGTCGCGTCCCCAAAATCCTCCAGAGCAGCAGTCTTAACCCTAAGGCCCCTGGTAACCAAAATTGATTTTAATGCCCTCACCTTAGACTCCTTACAGTGGGAGGCTAAATTCCCTATTCTCTTAATGGCAGGAAACATGGGGCAGGCAAGAACAATCTAAAACAAAGACAGGTATAAACAAAAACAAGAAGTATGTTGGACTCAAGTGAATTGTGCTTAGTGGAGGACTTCCATGGTCCATAAGGCCATGGCTCACACAGTGTCTCCAGATGAGAGATGATGGTCGGATTACCTCCTGGTGGGTCAGCCTTTATATGGAGGCACTGAGTGAACCAAGAGCAGGAGATGTTCCTACCTAGCATTTCAGGGATACCAGACAGACACAATGAGAGAGGGAGAAAAGGAAGGCCACAGCATTCACTTTTATAAGGACTAAGGATATGAAATAAGCAAGGGCCAACTCACAGAACAAGTCACCCAAGGGGGGCACCATAATGTGCCATGTGTGTGAAAAGGAGTCCAAAAAGGTGCTGATAAGGAAAAGTGCAGCCAGAGCAACCCTGTCTCGAAAAACCAAAAAAAAAAAATAAAAAAGAAAAAGAAAAAGAAAGAAAGAAAGAAAGAAAAAGATGCAGTGATCTAGGATCAGTTGATACGTCACCAGCAACAAATGGCAAAGATTAGGGCCCCAAAACCAGCCATGGCAATAAATAATACACTGTGATTAGAGTGGGGTTGAGGCCCACGCCAGCATGGGACCCACAAGCCCCATATTTGGTGACAGATGTTGCACACAACCCTGTTCAGCTACCCCTTTGGGGTGGGGATGAGAAGACATGGAGTCAATGACATAAACATCAAAAGTCAAGTGAGTAGCAAAGTATGTTGTGGCAGACTCATTTATTATGGAAATCAGGCTCTCTTATATAGCCCCCAGCCTGTGTCCAATTGGCTTCAGTGAATGAGTCTGTGGTGCTGGCTTCCTTCTATCGGTCCCGTGGATCAGGCAACCCCACATCAGCAGTCTCCTAGCATGGTGAAAGGCTCTAGGCTGGCCCAAGAGGAAATCACTAGTGTGCATGTTTATGTGGGCCAGTCTACACAAGGGCAGTCATGGCTCAGTCAGGCCATCAGGCTGTCTTCCTCCTACATACATGAAGTGGCCGGAGCTCAGGGCAGGGTGGTGTGCAGCAATCTGGAGCTCAAGCAGAGTCTGTCCTTGGACATGCTGCCCAGTCACATGATCACTCTGACTCAGGACAACAACAGGATATCCCAGATGAATCTCAGCAATATTCCAGGATTTATGGTGCTTCAGAAACCTTAACCAAGATCAATGACTAAACTTCAATAAGTATTTGCATGTAAAGCTGTTTGGGAGAAATAATATACTGTGTGAAGCAGATTGCAACAGCACTTTAATAAATGCATGTTCAATAAAGAGATGGGTAAGATGGTACAAGCTGGAATGGAGCAGTGCACAACTAGAGACAGGGGTGGGAGCACTGTGACTTTACCCCAGACACGCTGCCCAACCGCATGATCACCTGACTCTGAGCTACAAGATAACCACGATGAAGAATGGTTCGTTTTCTGGATTAAGTCTCCTCAAAAGACTGCCATGTTGGTGTCCGTGGTCCATGATGCTGCCAGATGCCATGGGCAAGGAAGCTTCTTTTGCAGTGGTATTGATGACTGCACACTCATGACTGAGAGTGAGAGACACTAAAGGCTTCTGTGACCACCACTGCACCCCTGCCCTGAAAAATGAAAGTCAGACAGCAAGCTCTTGAAGAGAGTCCTTAAAAACTGTGATAAAGATGCTGAAGTGTAGCTCTTCACAGCTGATGGCTTCTGGTGACATGGGAGAGGAAGAGAAGAACAGGACACTCAATTTTCTTTAAGAGGGTGGCTACTGGGAGTTTGACCATGCTCCAATGAGTATACAGGCAATGCAAATTAGACTTGATGCTTTTTTATGGAGGAGGTGTAAAAGGATGAGAAGGTGAACCTGGGAAAAATGGGAAGCAAGTGTGAGTAGGGTACATTGAAGGAAATTCCCAAATAATTAATAAAAAATATTATATTGGGAGTAGGAGCAGCAGTTATTTCAGCCTCTGTATATGACTTACTTTTTTTCTCCTGCAGCTTTTGATATATTTTTAATGTACTTCATATTTAGTGTTTTGCTTGTTATATGATGTGCAGAGTTTTTGTTTATTTATTTGTTTGTTTTTTCTGGTCCCATGTATTTGGTATTCTCTATAACTCTTGGGCCTTGATAGGCATCTCTCAGATTATGGACATTTTATTCTATGATTCTGTTGAAATATTTTCTGTGTCTTTTGGCCTAGGTCTCTTTGTATTCTTATATATTATTTATAGGCTTGGTCTTTTGATAATGCCCCAGAGTTTTGCATGTTCTATTCCTGTATTCTTTTGAATTTCATTTTTTTAGATTGATCCAACTTTTTTCCTTGTCTTCACGCCTTTCTATTTTCTTTTCTACTTGATATGTTTGTGAGGATTTTCTCTGAAGTTTAGGTTGAACTCCTGAAATTTTCATTTCATTTTTTGACTTTTTCTCTTTATAAAATTTTATTTTCATATTATCAATTGTTGCAATTACTATATTCAGCAATGCAAAAGGATGTAAAGTTGAAACTTAAAATCTGTAGTCGTTCTATATACAAATGACAAGCACACAGAGAACAAGATCGGGGAAACACCACCATCCAAAATAATAATAATAATAAAATACATTAGAATAAATTTAACATATATTAGGATAAATCTAACAAAAGAAGTGAAAGACTTATATAATGAAAACTTCAGACAGTTATTTTAAAACACTGAGGATGATACAAGATTTATAAAGACCTCTCATGCTCGTAGATTGGTAGTATTAAGATAGTGAAAATGACATCCTACGAAAACCTACCAACAACATAATCCCAATCAAAATTCCAACACAATCATTCACAGACATGGAAAAAAAATCTTAAACTTAATGTGGCAACACAAATGAACCAAGATAGCCAAAACAACCATAAACAATAAAAAGCCACTGGAGTTATCATCATCCCATATTTTGAGTTTAACTTCAGAACATTAGTAATAATTATTTTAAAAAACAACATGGTACTGGCATAAAACAGGCTGATCAATGGACTAGAAATAAAGACATGAATATAAGCCCATATGCTTGCAGCTGCCTGATATTCTATAAAAGAGGCCAATAATACATATTAGAAAAAAGTAACATTTTCAACAAATTGTGCTTGTCAAGCTGGAAAGTTATACATAGAAGAATGAAATAAATCATTTTCTCTAACCCTACATAAACTCAACCCCAAATGAATCAAGGACATCAGCATAAGACTAGATGCCCTAAGTAAGGTAGGAGGAAAAAGTAGGGAATATCCTTGAACTTACCAGGAATGGGACTTTCTGACAGGATTCTAGTAGCACAGGCATTGAGACCAAGACTGAATAAAGGTGAACCAATAAAACTAAAGTTCTTTGGATATTTGATGGAGAGATGGGAAAGGTAGAAGAATGGAGTGGTGGAGAGAGGCAGAACTAGAGACTCAATGGTGGTGGTAAGTGTGAGAGATTCCTGCAGTGGGTGAGAGAAGTTACTAGCGTGGACAGGGTGGCTTCAGTAGCCTGGGGCTTGAACATCTACTCAGTCCCTGTACACTGCCCAGCTGCATGATCTCCCTGGTTCTGTGCAAAGATGGGATATCCAAGAAAAAAAAATGTTTCATTTTCTGTACTGGACCTCCTCAAAAGACCTGTTCTGCCCCTTGAGGCCACTTTGGTATCTGTGGTCTGCTGCCCTGGGTGGTGTGGAAGCCCAAGATTCATGTAACTGTCTGTGGTCCTATAGTAGCCAGAATTTGTATTGATGTCCCTGACCCGAGTTATGAAGGAAGGCCCTAGGGATGTCCTTAGTCCTTGGTATGGGCGACCACCTGAGGCCATGCTGACGGCCATGGACTGTGCTCCTGCAGGAGGACATGTGGATGTGAGTAGTCTGTGCAGCCACCTGAGGCCATGTTGATATCCATGGTCTGTGCTGCCACTGAGAGCCATGTTTGGGTCTATAATTCCACTGTGGCTAGGGGATATGTTGATGTCCATGGTCTGTGCTGTCACTGGAGAACATGCTGAGGTCAGTGGTGCATGCTAGTGCCAAGACCATGTGTAAGTCGTCCGTGATCTTTGCTCCTGCTGACTGTAAAGGGCAAGGAAGCTCCTTTGCCATCGTATTGATAACTGTAGACTCACAGAAGGACATGGAAGGATTCTGTGACAAACCCTACACCCACCCCACTCCACCCCACAAAAAAGAATCACTTAGACAGAAAACCATCAAAGAGAACTCTTAAAATTTGTGGTAAGGATGCCGAAGTGTAGATATCCACAACTGATGGCTTCTGCTGGGGGTGAGGGCAGGGAAGGACTCCATTTTCTGTAAGGGGCTGGCCACCTGGAGTTTGACCATGCTCTGGTGAGTATATGAGCAACACAAATTGGATTTGTTCTTTTTTTCTTTTTTAGTCGGAGGGAGGTCAGAAGGGTGGAAGGGTGGGAGGCCTGTGAAGTGAGTATGCTTAGGGTTTGTGATGTGAAATTCCCAAATAATCAATAAAAGTATTATGAAAAGATAAAAAAACACTTAAAGTTCTTGTACAGCAAAAGGTGTCTTACAGTTATTATTGCTGTAATGAAACATCATGACCAAAAGCAAATTGGGAAGACAGGGTTTATTTCACTTGCTGTTCTATATAATAGTTCATCAATAAAAGTGGTAAGGGCAGGAACTCAAACAGGACAGGAACCTGGAGGCAGGAGCTAATGCAGAGGTCATGGAAGAATGTTGCTTACTGGCTTCTTCCTCATGGCTTTCTCAGTCTGTTTTTTTATTTCTTTGTTTGTTTTTCAAGACAGGGTTTCTCTGTAGGTTTGGAGTCTGTCCTGAAAGTAGCTCTTGTAGACCAGGTTGGCCTCGAACTCACAGAGATCTGCCTGTCTCTGCCTCCAGAGTGCTGGGATTAAAGGCATGTGCCACCACTGCCCAGCTTCAGCAGCCCAAGGGTGGGCCCTATTCACAATCGGCTGGGCCCTTCCACATCAATCAATAATTAAGAAAATGCATACAGGCTTGCCTACAGCCTGATCTTATGGAGGCATTTTCTCAACTGAGGCTGCCTCTTTTCTGATGACTTTAGCTTGTGTAAAGTGGACATAAAATTAGCCAGCACAAGAGACTATCATCATTCAAGTAGAAAGGCAGACTAGAGAATGAGGGGAAAAATCTTTATGTTTATCTGACAGACTATTAGTATCTAGACTATTCAAAGAACTAAACAATAAATAAATGAACATAAAAAACCAAACAACCTAATTAAAAGATGTAGCATAGATCTAAACAGAGAGTTCTCAAAAGATGAATTATAAATGGCTGAGAAATATGTTTTTAATATTCAAATTTCTTTGCCATCAGGGACATGTAAATTAAAACTATCTTGATATTTCATCTTATTCCAGTCAGAATGGCTAAGATTTTTAAAAAGGAAGCTGGGCGGTGGTGGCACATAACTTTAATCGCAGCACTCATGAGGCAGAGGCAGAGGCAGGGGGATCTCTGTGAGTGTCAGGCCATCCTAGTCTACAAAAGCTAGTTCTAGGACAGGCTCCAAAGCTACAGTCCAGGAAGCACTTCAACTTGCTTTTCCTTTGCCTTAGCTTCTTGAGTAGCTGGGATTATGGGCCTCTGTCAGCAGGCCTAGCTCACATTACAGTTTGAACTCTTCTTAACTTAATGAATTGAGAAATCTCAACTCATTGAGATATAAATATAAAATAATTCTACCTTTCCCCATAACTGTTCACTTGAATCCTCAACTTGTTGAGTATGAGTACTAGAATGTCATATTTTTTCAGAAACATTCGACTACTAGAACTAGATGATATGATGATAGCTTTATCATCTGAAGACATTACATATCCTGGTTACATAATACACATACCTGAGCTAGAGC
This sequence comes from Ondatra zibethicus, assembly GCA_004026605.1. Taxonomy (NCBI): domain Eukaryota; kingdom Metazoa; phylum Chordata; class Mammalia; order Rodentia; family Cricetidae; genus Ondatra; species Ondatra zibethicus. Next base: position 211,314 of record PVIU01001046.1, on the reverse strand, counting down.
TGAGTTGGATGACCACCCCTCAAGGCTATCTTTCATAGTGCAAGAAGGCACTATGCACGTTGTTGTGGGGAAAGAGGCATCAGTGGTCTTACTCAGCTCTGAACCCTCACAAACTACAAACCTGACCAGCAGGATGCATCCCTTTACACAACAGTAGTGTAACTGTTATGAGGTAGCTAGATGCTTTCTGATTGGATCTGAGGCCCACTCCACAGGAGGAAAGTCATGCCTTGTATTGCAAACATAACTAAAAGCCCCATGGCGGTCGAGATCATAGGACTTAATTCTGTTGTACAGCTAAATTAACACAGTGTAATCCCAATCCAATGCATACACAGATTCTGGTTAAACTAAGTAGGTCACAAAACAAAGCTAAAAGTCATTAATCTGGGAAAGAATGGGTAGGGAGGATGTATTGAGAGAGGTGGGAGGAAAATATCAGAATGTAACCAGAGTATATTATATATATATATATATATATATATATATATATGAAATAGTCCAAAAAAGTAATAAAAATCTATTTTCATCACTTCAATTGATAAACAATTATATTAAGACATAAATGGAATAGAGTGAGGTAATCAAATGAACATTTGTAAAAATCATGACTTTTTTGTTTTTATTGAACAATATATTTTTCTCTGCTCCCCTCCCTGTAGGAGGAGGGCCCACTTGTTCATCCAGCTGCCCAGCTAGCTTAGCCCCAAAATAACCACACAGAAACTGTATTAATTAAATCACTGCTTGGCCCATTAGCTCTAGCTTCTTATTGCTAACTCTTACATCTTAATTTAACCCATCTTCATTAATCTGTGCATCAACACAAGGTCGTGGCCTACCAGCAAAGTTTCAGCATGTCTATTTCCAATGGTTCCATGGCGTCTCTCTGACTCTGCCTTCTTCCTCCCAGCATTCAGCTCCGTCTTCCCCACCTGACTAAGTTCTGCCCTATCAACAGGAACAAGGCTGTTTTCTTTATTCATTAATGGTAATCACAGAACACAGAACATAGGTAACCACATCACCGCCCTGGCTCCCTCCTCCCTTCTACCCTCTTCCATGATCCCCATGCTCCCAATTTACTGAGGAGATCTGGTCTTTTTCTACTTTCCATGTAGATTAGATCCATGTATGTCTCTCATGGAGTCCTCTTTGTTGTTTAGATTCTCTGAGATTTTGAACTGTAGGCTGGTTTTTTTGTTGGGTTTTTTTGCTTTATGTCTAAAAGCCACTTACAATTGAGTGCATATGATATTTGTCTTTCTGGGTCTGGGTACCACACTAAATATGATGTTTTCTAGATCTATCCATTTGCCCACAAATTTCAAGATATCATTATTTTTTCCACTGTATAGTACTCCATCGTATAAAGGTACCACATCTTCTTTACCCATTCTTCAGTTGAGAGCTATTTAGATTGCTTTTAGGGTTTGGCTATGATAAATAATGCTACTATAAATATAGTTGATCACATGTCCTTGTAGTACGATTGAGCATTCTTTGGGTATATACCCAAAATTGGTATTGCTGGGTCTTGAGGTAGGTCTTCTGAGAAAATGCCATGATGATTTTCAAAGGGGCTGTACCAGTTTGAACTTCCACCAGTAATGGAGGAGTGTTCCCTTTACTCCACAACTTCTCTGCCATAAGCTGTCATCTATGTTTTTGATCTTGGCCACTCTTACAGGTGTAAGATGAAATCTCAGAGTTGTTTTGATTTGCATTTCTCTGATGGCTAAAGATGTTGAGTATTTCTTTAAGTGTCTTTCAGCCATTTTACATTCATCTGTTGAGAGTTCTCTTTTAAAATCTGTTCCCCGTTTTTTATTGGATTATTAGTTCTTTTGGTGACCAATTTCTTGAGTTCTTTGTATATTTTGGAGATCAGCCCTCTGTCCAATGTGGGGATGGTGAAGATCCTTTCCCATTGTGTAGGCTGTCATTTTGTCTTGTTGACCGTGTCCTTTGCTTTACAGAAGCTTCTCAGTTTCAGGAGGTTCCATTTATTAATTGTTTCTCTCAGTATCTGTGCTACTGGGGTTATATTTAGGAAGTGGTCTCCTGTGCTAATGTGTTCAAGGGTACTTCCCACTTCCTCTTCTATGAGGTTCAGTGTGGTTGGTTTTATGTTGAGTTTTTGATCCCTTTGGAGTCTAGTTTTGTGCATGGCGATAGATATGGATCTATTCTCATCTTCTACATGTTGGTATCCAGTTATGCCAGCACCATTTTGCTGTGGGAGCTTCTTCAGCCAATAGTCTTTAAGATACCAGCCTGCTTGGGAATGGTCTCTTGTACTATAAACGTAGATGTAAAGCTTGCACGGTCTGTCTCTCTCTCTCTCTCAGCTACTGGATTTGGTTACAGTTACCCACTTGTACAGGGGACTGTGATCTGTGAGTCGACCCATAAATAAAGAACCCTTTATTATACTCAATTCTGAGCTGGTGTGGGACTACTTTATAGCATCCATCTACATCTGGTGCCCAACATGAAGCCCAACTCCATGCCTAACAGGACTAGCCCAAAAGATCTGCAGCCCAGAGGTCTTCCACCCCTGCCCACCTGGCTTGATTTCACCTACTAAGTGTTTTGGTTTTTTGTTTGTTTGTTTGTTTTGTTTTTCCAAAACCCTACCACAGTGGAGCTACTGCATGGAACTTGGCAATTTTGGGGGCTCATGCACACTTTTCCCCCTCCCCCTCCCTGCCACTTTCCCTGACACATTGTGAATTGCTCAGCTTCGGGTTTGTGTTTCCAGCTCATGAGCTCTGGGTTCCTTGATATTCTGGCCACCAAAAAACTCTCTCTGTGTATGGAATTGATTAAATGTTCTTAATTTGTTAGCATATTTGTCAGTATTTAAGCAGGTGCCTATATGGAACCAAGCAGCACCGTTCATACTGCCACTGGTTGCGCTGCTCCGCCATGTGGTTGCAACAGCTCTACCTGCTGGCCAATAAACATTATTATTACACCTACAACAATTCATTGAAATCTCATAACAAAGGTAAGTTGTAGAGAGCTGCGTACAGCTGCACCTTAAAGATGGCACTGGCTTCCACCTTCCACCCTCCCGATGGTGAGTGCTCTCGGTGGTAAATAACTCCTTATTTGGCTAAGGCGAAGGATCTGGCTTGCTTCCGCGTACCTGGACCTATCCACGGAGCCTACGTGGTGTGCTGGGATTGACAGCCCAGAGGCTATTTAGGTTGTGGGTCGGTTCTCCTCGAGGTCTGAAGATTGTCAAAGGTTCCTGAATAAACTGCTGAAGGAAGAGCTTCGCGTTGCGTCTTTCTTGCTGGTCGAGAACGTCGCGACAAGTGGTGGCCCATACGGGGACTCTCCTTAACGAAGTACCTTCTGCAGTCAGGGCAGTGCACTGGTAAGTTCCCAGGTAAGGTGGGAATCCGTGATAAGAGCGGGTATATTGCTCTTCTCTGTAGATAGAGAGCAGGGAAAGGCTCACCGTTGAGCGAACCGAAAGCAAAAGATTATACGCAAGAGGTTGCTAGATTAGTTATGGGCGCTTCTCAGTCGCACCCAATTTTTTTGGCTCTTGACAAGCTGCTTCATTCAAAGAACTTAAAGTTAAAAAAGAGCACACTGGAAAGATTTTTTAGAAGAATGTGATATCGTTGCCCCATGGTTTGCAGTTTCCGGGAGCCTCACGGTATCGTCATGGGAAAAGCTGGGGAGAGATTTAGATTTTGCCTTTGAGCAGGGAACGCTCAAGGGCGGAGTGAGACCTGTTTGGAAACTAGTCAGAGGCTGTCTTGAAGACCAACGCTCCAGTGAGGCAGTGGAGAATGGACAGGCAGCTTTAGAGATGCTGCAGGAGGAGAGATCTGAGCAATCAAGCAGTGAAAAAGGCAACGAAAAGGGACAATGTAAGAGAGGAAAATTGTACCCCAACCTTTCTGATATAGAAGACCTAGCGTCTATAGACTCGGAAGAAGAGGTCATGTCACTCATAGAACAGATGGAAAGGACGAGGATAAAAAGTAGGGAGAAGAAGAAAGAAAAGGGAGATTCAAACAGGGGAGAATGCTGTGCATCCATAGCATGCAAAGCCATGCCTTCGGCACCCCCTCCCTATGCAGAAGGCGGGGGTGGCGGCTCAGGATGCACTTTTAGCCCAGGAGTATGGAGGGCAGTCAGGACGGAGTTACGCTTAGCTTATCCAGTGTTCCAAGGTCCCCAAGGTAATCGGTATAAGGAGCCTTTAGATTTCAAAGTAATAAAATCCCTGGCTGAGTCAGTATGGACCTATGGGATCACGGCCTCTTTCACTGTAGCACAAGTGGAGGCTTTAAACAGGCACTGTATGACACCCAATGACTGGAGTGGGCTTGCATGCGCATGCCTGAGCCCAGGACAATACTTAGACTGGAAAGCCTTTTTGATTGAATGAAGAGGCTGCAGCCAATCAGGCAGCCGGAAATCCTGCTTGGGACAGGGATATGTTGCTTGGCTAGGGTTGGTTTGTCAATCAACAGACAGGTTACTCAGTTCAGGTTTATGAGCAAATCAATAGGATTGGCATTAAGGCATGGAAAGCCTTGCCTAACAAAGGTGAAGTGAGCGGCAACCTCACTAAGATCTTGCAGGGCCCCACGGAGCCCTTCTCGGACTTTGTCGCTCACATGGTTGAGGCTGCAGACAGAATTTTCAGGGACCCTGACACACCTATGCCTTAGATAAAACAGCTTGTATATGAGCAATGCACTAAGGAATGCAGGACCGCTATAACCCTGTACAAGAATAGAGGGTTAGAGGCTTGGATGAAGGTTTGCAGGGAACTAGGGGGCCCCCTGACCAATGCCGGTTTGGCTGCGGCTGTAGTCCAGCTGACTCAGAATAAAAGAGGAAGTCCGGGTGCTTGTTTTCGATGTGGTAAGATGGGACATCTGAAGCGACAGTGCCCTGAAAGAGGAAGTGCAGTCGAAGTGGGAAAGGGACAGCGCCCTACACAACATGGGGTATGCCCTAGGTGTAAAAAGGGAAAGCACTGGGCAAATGAATGTCGGTCAGTGAAAGACATAAATGGTCGACCATTAACCCAAGCCCAAGAAGGAGCTCGCTCAAAAAATGGACAGCGGGGCCCTCACCCTCAGGGCCCGCAAATATATGGGGCAGTCGAGGGTCAGGACAGAGAATGGAGTCAGGAGCAATGGCCGACCCTCCGGCACCCCAAGGACCGCGGAGAGCCACTGCGGGCTCAGCAGGACCGGACCTCCGTGCCACCACCAGACTTGTACTAACTCCACAAATGGGGGTCCAGCTAGTAGATACAGATTTTAAAGGACCCCTTGAGCCACGTACAGTGGGGCTGCTGATAGGAAGGTCCTCAACAACCCTGCGAGGCCTCAAAGTTCACCTGGGGGTGATCGACCAGGACTACACTGGAACAGTAAAAATTATGGTTGAGTCCCCGAGAGGAATCTCGGCCATTTCCCCAGGTGATGGGATTGCCCAGCTGTTGATCTTGCCTAGCCTGCATGGCTGTTTTACGGCACATTCAAAAGAGAGAGGGAAAGAAGGATTCGGGTCCATGGGAACGGACTTAACATTTCTGTCCTTGGACATGGACCAGAGGCCAGTTTTAGAGCTCACCATTGATAATTAAAGAATTCTAGGTTTACTAGACACAGAGGCGCGTAAGAGCATTATTGCCAAAAAAGATTAACCGACAGGATGCCCCATACAGACCTCCTCTCAGACATTGCAAGGCCTAGGTTATGCCAAGGCCCCAGACATAAGTGCTAGACAGCTACGATGGAAAGATGAGGAAGGGCACTCCGGGATGATACAACCCTATGTGTTGGAACTCCCGATTTCCTTATGGGGTAAAGATCTTTTAAAGGATATGGGTTTCAAGCTAAGCAATGATTATTCTCCCACATCACTTAGGATGATGAAGACCATGGGTTATCAACCAAACTATGGCCTAGGAAGGTTTTTACAAGGGAGAGCGGACCCCATTAGGGTACAACAGAGGAATCATAAACAAGGCCTGGGTTTTTCCTAGGGGCCGCTGAGGTAGGCATTCCCATATCATGGAAGACGGAGGAACCAGTATGGGTTCCTCAGTGGCCGCTTTCCTCTGAAAAACTTACAGCTGCCAAGGCATTAGTGGATGAACAGCTTTCCATGGGACATATTAAGCTTTCAGTGTTCCCGTGGAATACGCCTATCTTTGTAATAAAGAAAAAATCTGGAAAATGGCGTTTATTACATGATTTGCGAGCCATTAATAATCAGATGCAGATCATGGGCCCCGTACAGCGTGGCCTGCCGCTACTTTCCGCCTTGCCAGTCTCCTGGCCTGTGATTGGGATTGATATCAAAGACTGCTTCTTTTCAATCCCGCTGTGTGTGAAGGACAGTGAGAGGTTTGCATTTACCGTCCCTTCTTGTAATCATGAGAAACCTGATAAAAGATATGGATGGGTGGTCTTTCCCCCCAAGGCATGGCCAATAGTCCCACTATAAGTCAACTTTATGTTTGTGAGACTATTGCTCCACTTAGGAAGAAATATCCTGCCCTGAGATGCATGCATTATATGGATGATATTTTACTAGCAACAAAAGGAGAACAGATGCTGGAACGGGCTTATGCAGATTTAGTTAAAATGCTTGAAAGAAGGGGGTTGGTTATAGCTCCAGAGAAGGTACAGAAGAATAAAATTGTTAATTATTTAGGAGCTAAAATTGAGGAGAAATATATAATCCCCCAAAAATTAGAGCTGAGAAAAGATAATTTAAATACCCTAAATGATTTTCAAAAATTGTTAGGAGATATAAATTGGATAAGATGTTATTTGAAGCTACCAAAGTATGAATTAAAACCCCTTTATGCCATCCTAAATGGGGATTCTGTGCTAGATTCCCCGCGACAGTTGACCGATGAAGCGAGGAAGGCTTTACAAAAGGTCGAAGAGGGATTACAGGGTGCCTTTTTACAGAGGCTTCAGGAAGATCAAGACATTATCTTCCTACCTGCTGTCAGCCCACCGGGTTGCTATGGCAAAATGGGCCCTTATTTTGGATTTATTCCAAGATCTCACCCGCTAAGTCCATTGAGCATTATCCTACTGTAGTGGCAAACATTGCTATGACTGGAATTCAATAATGTTTACAACATTTTGCGGTCACTACGACGACCATTGTAGTACCTTATACCAGCCATCAAGTTCAGACATTGTGTGCTGCAGTAGATGATTGGCCTATATTGCAGTGTAGCTTCACTGGACGCATGGACAATCATTTCCCTAAATACCCGCTATTAGGGTTTTTTAGGGAACATCCAGTGATATTCCCTAAAATAACGTCATCGCAGCCCATTCTTAAAGCCCCAAATGTGTTTACGGACGGATCTAAAACTGGATGTGGAATATATATGATAGATGCACAGGAGCCCGTACAACATCAGTTCCAGCCGGGCTCCCCTCAAATTGTAGAGTTAAAGATAGTAATTGAAGTTTTTAAGGCTTGTCCTTTTCCCTTTAATTTGATATCACATTCTGCCTATGTTGTTAACGCCCTCAAAATTTTGGAAGTAGCCGGACCTGTTAAAAGCTCCAGTCCAGTGTGCCTTTTATTTCAACAATTACAACAGCTAATTTGGCAGAGAAAGTCCTGTTTTTATCCCCAACATATCAGAGTTCATACAGGCCTGCCAGGGCCCTTGAGTGAAGGAAATGATATAGTAGATCTATGGACTCGAAAGGAATGGGTGTTCATCAGTTCTGTTTTGGATAGGGCCAGGATCTTTCATAAAACTTTTCATGTTAATGCCAAAGCATTGCAACAGCGGTTTCATCTCTCCTGCGCTGATGCTCGAAAAGTGATTTTAGATTGCCCTCAATGTGTTATTCATCAACACCCACCCAGCATTGGGGTAAATCCTCAGGGTTTACTCCCGTTGAAAATTTGGCAGGTGGATGTTACACACATATCTGAGTTTGGAAACATGAAGTATGTACATGTTTCTGTGGACACTCGTTCAGCTGTCATACATGCCACGCCTTTGACTGGGGAAAAGGCACGCAATGTCATAACTCACTGTCTGGAGGCCTGGGCTGCCTGGGGAAAGCCTCAGCAGCTAAAGACTGACAATGGGCCAGCTTACACAGGACAACGGTTCACCTCCTTTTGCAGACAGATGGAGGTGCAACTTGTTCATGGCTTGCCTTACAACCCCCAGGGACAAGGCATTGTGGAACGTGCTCATCGCACATTAAAAGAATGCCTACAAAAACAAAAAGGGGGAATAGGCCATGGCCGTACCCCGAAAGAGAGACTTTCCCTTGCCTTATTTACCATCAATTTTTTAAATTTGGATACTTAGGGCCGTTCTGCAGCAGATAGGCATCATGAGCCTTATAGTTCTACTAAAGGAATGGTAAAATGGAAAGATGTTTTAACAGGGCTCTGGCGAGGGCCCGATCCCATGCTGACATGGGCACAAGGTTCTGTTTGTGTTTTCCCTCAGGATCAACAAGATCCAGTGTGGGTGCCAGAACGCCTCACTAGAAGAGTCCAGCATGGGGAGGACCACGATGGTCGGAGCGACGATCCTCCTGCTCCTCCTCGTGACAGTGCAGCCGGGAGTGATGGAACAAGATGGGGGATCCTGCCCGTGTTTCCGAGACCGATGCCAGTTCGCCATGATGCTAAGCTGTTTCCACGACAGCATGATGGAACAGCTGAGGGTGGCCATTGTCACAGTGAACTCAACCCGGATGGATACTGGGCTGGCAGAGGGATTGCCTTCATGGATCTCTGCCGCCATGAACCATCTTAAGGAGTGGGCGGGCATAGGAGCCTTGACAGGCCTCCTGGTGTTGGTCTCCCTGGTTTGCCTGTGGTGCATCTGTCAGGTCAAGGTTTCCCAGCCTCACAATGCAGCCATGATTATTCAAGCCTTTACAGCTGTTGAAGCAGGACAGTCCCCTCAGGCATGGCTAGCTACCATGAAGTATTAACTTTCCTAGGCACAGGATGCAAGGTCTGTACACTGCACTTGGGGCCTATCAAGCTTTGGGCCCCAAGGAGAGCATGCCTGATTGCATGTGGGTTGATACCTCATATCCCACCTCTGTGAAAAGGGTATCGGACGGGTCTGGTACTCGTTGGGTGGCCGACACCTGAATGAGGATCAGTACATAGTCCCTGATTCTATCTAAAGAGATCAGGCCTCTGCTCTTGCCTGTTGCTATTATATAAAAAGGGGGGAACTGTAGAGAGCTGCGTACAGCTGCACCTTAAAGATGGCACTGGCTTCCACCTTCCACCCTCCCGATGGTGAGTGCTCTCGGTGGTAAATAACTCCTTATTTGGCTAAGGCGAAGGATCTGGCTTGCTTCCGCGTACCTGGACCTATCCACAGAACCTACGTGGAGTGCTGGGATTGACAGCCCAGAGGCTATTTAGGTTGTGGGTCGGTTCTCCTTGGGGTCAGAAGATTGTCAAAGGTTCCTAATAAACTGCTGAAGGAAGAGCTTCGCGTTGCGTCTTTCTTGCTGGTCGAGAACGTCGCAACAGTAAGTTTATTTGATTAATAAATAAATCAATCAATTTGAAAGTTATATAATGGAAGACAATATCACAATCCAGTAATTTCATAATCTTTTTGCTATAGATGGTATTCTGAAAGGCTTATATGGTTTTTCTGATACATCCATTTATTTGATATTGGGACTTAGCTTTGTTTTTCATATTATATCCTTAAGAAAATGGTTTGATAACAGAGCCTAGAATGAGGCATTTTTAGGAATGATACAGTCTTTACAGACTAATAATGAACAGCTTGCTGACAGGATTAATACCATCAAAAATCAAAAGTTAGGTGAAAAAATTAATACCATTGAAAAGGATAACATTAATATTACAGACAAAATTAAATCCATGTCAAACGGTGCTGAGAAATTATCTGAAAGAATTCATACTGCTGAATTTGACAATCAAAATCTGTTAAAAAGTTATGATAAATTAGCAGATAGAGTATTGGTCCAGGAAGGCAATCTCCATGCTATCTAAACGATCTCCAAGGATGAGAAGTTGTCTTTAATAGAAAAATTTCATACCTTGGAATCATATGTACAGAATGAGGACAAGAGGCTATATGATTTAATGAAATATTAACAGGTCAATATTTAGAAATATTCACAGGTCAAGAGATTCAGGCTTTACAAAGGCAGTGGTAAAAAGTTTTGAAATGATTAAAGAAATTATTGGAGGCCTTCCTTATCCTAACCGGCCACCAGCCTGCACCGCAGCCTTTCTCCCTCTCTGCCCTCATCTGCAAAATGGGGTTAACAGAGGATTTCTCTGCGAAGTGGGGATGATGGAGATTAAAAGGGATGACGTGGGTACATTATTCCCAAAATAAACTCGAACTGAATCTTAAAAAAAAAAATTATTGGAACTAATAATCAGGGAGAGAAGGTACAAGAATAGGATTTAACATTGTCAGTAACTGTCAGAGTCAGAGATGACTTACCAAGGGTTTTAGCTACTTACCTGGTAATCACCTCTGAAAAACCATCAAGTACTAAATGCCCAAAAGGATCCAAAGAATATAGATGAAAACCTATAGATATGAATGATCTAAAAATTTAAGCAAGCTGTTAGTTTCTTATGGGTTACATTTGCCATTTGTTAAGGAGCTGGTAAAGACATTCCAGCAATAAGGCTACCCCACACAATTGGCTTCAGTTGGTTTCAGCAGTCCTGGAAGATGGGCCACAACTACTGTGGGCTACTAGCAAGAAGAGGCAAAAATTTTAGAACAACAGGAAAGAGCAAAAGGATTTGAGGCTTCCCAAGATCAAATTCTTGGCAAGGGCTATTACACAGATCCAAAGGACCAGGCTCTTTATAATAAACACATCTTGTCCCTATGCCACATAACAGCCTTAAATGCTTGGGAAAGGATTCAAGAACTAGGAAAAAAATTGAGTCATATACTAGCATTAAATAAGGCCAAAGCGAACCATTTAGTGACTTTTTACAAAGATTAACTAAGGCTGTACAAATAGGAGTAACTGACCCAGAAGCTAGATGAGTACTTATTGAATCTCTGGCTTTTGAAAATGCCAACTTAGAATGCAAAAAGATTCTTGGACCTTAAAAGGTTAGATCAGTGTCAATGGATGAATGGATCCTGCATACAATGAACATTGAGACATTTGACTATAATACTGAGGCTTGTGTAGGAGAAGCAATTTCCAATGGTATGAGGAGACATCAAAATGCCAAATGTTTTAATTGTGGTAGAATAGGATATCTGAGAAGGGACTGTAGACAAGGCATAAGCCAAGTACAAAATTAAAAACTTATGTGGAAAAGATCTCTGAATTAATTATAAAAGGAAAATTGAGTCTTCATCAACTAGCAGGAATAAACCCAGCAGAGATTATAGTTCCTTTTACTACTGATGAAATTAAAAATGTATGGGAAGACAATGGACCATGGCAAAGAGTTTCTGCTATTTTTTAAGGAGAGATTACTAGCAATTGCTGCGGGAGCTCCTTCCGCTCCTTCAGCCAATAGTCTTTAAGATACCAGCCCACTGGGGCGTGGTCTCTTTTATTTTAAAAAGTGGCAGCAGCCCTCCACTGACTCTCTTGCTTCCGGCTCCTGTTCAGACTGCTAGATTCTCTGTTTCCTGTTTGCGACAAGAGGACTGTGGTTTGGGACATTGATCTGTAAGTTTTTTCCCCTCCAATAAATAATCCCTTTTAATAATAATTTCCAAACTGGTGTGGGATTGTTTTGTGGCATTATCTGGCACTTCAATGTTTGGTTTTAAAACCACTCCCACTCCCCCCAACCTCTGGCTAGGCTGCCTGCCACGGGCTTGGCGGCTTGGCAGAAGCCCTCCCCCAGCCGCGGCCTGTGCGTGGAGTCAGCAGTTAAAAACTCCACGCCTCCTGGGATCCACACTGCCAGCCTGGTTTGCTGAGCTGTTTTTAAATCCCCCTTACAGCCTAAGGCTTAGGCAGTGTGAGACAGGTTGCCAAATGCTGAAAATTCCCTGGGGAAAAACTCCTTGGAATGTTCCGGCAACTCAAATAGAATCACTGTTTGAAATCCCAGCAGCGGCTTTTGCAGGTCGACCCTTTATCCCAGCGGACGCAGTGACCAGCAGCCCTGGAATCTCTGCAGCAGCTGTGTCACAACCCCTCCATTGGGTGGGAGCTGCGATCCCCAGTGGAGCAGCAGGCAGATGCCTGGGGGGGCTGGCCACGCTGTTTGCTAGCCGCTGGAAGCTTCTGGGTTTCTGTTCCCTGTACCCAGATTTTGGATTTCTTGCTCTGTGTATGGAATTGATTTTGCTACATTTAACTTCTTGATACTCATTTTTCCCCCAGTTTCTTAACAAGTATTAGGGCGGATTTTACCACAGGATCTATCCTGACATCTTTCCACTGATTCCAGTCGCCACTCAGAAACAGCACCATCTGCTGGTTAACAGGTAAAATGGCAGGTTTTGTTTTTAATGTGACTCTAACCGCGATTTTTGCTGCCACTATGGAAGAAATCACACAAGGCCTCTATGACCTGGGAGGTACCTCAATTTACTGTTACTAGGTCTCAGTTTCCTTCTCCATATTATGTCATTATGGAAGTATATGACATTAATTGATAGGATTAATACCATGATAGGAACTTACCTGAGAGGGTCCAGGCTGTTGAATTTGACTTTCAGAAGTTATCTCAGTGTTTTGATAAGGTAACAGACAGAAAATACCTCCAGGATGGCAACTTACATAATATCCGGGGGCAGTTCAAGGAGGAGATATTATCTTTGAAAGGAAACATTAAGACCTTGGAATCACAGGTGCAAAATGGGAACCAGAAAATTGATGCCATAGGGAAATCACTAGAAACCTTTGCAGGTCAGGAGATGCAGGCCTTACATGAGACAATGATTAAGAGATTTGAAATGATTGAGGAAATTATCGGAGCTGATGAACTGGGTGAGAAGACACAAGGGCAGGATACAATGCCACCACCAGCTGTCAGAACTGGTTTACCCAGGGTTTTAGTGACATACCCTGTAATTTATCTTGACAAAGCGTCAACTTCTAAAGGTTCAAAGGGAGCCGAAGAAGGTAGATGGACACTGATAGGACTGAATGATCTGAAGGAAATTAAGCACGCTGTTGTTACTTGTGGCTTGCACTCTACATTTGTTAAGGAAATGATAACAACTTGGGCTTCTAATGTCAGGGCTATACCCCATGACTTCTCCCAGTTAGTATCAGCAGTGTTAGAAAATGGACCTTCCTTGATGTTTATAGTTTATTTCAGAGAAGAATCCAAACATATGGAACACCAAGGAAGAGCAAAAGGTGTGGAGGTTTTGCAGGATCAAATTCTTGGTGTAGGAGCATATGCTGATCCACAGGTCCAAGCTCTTTATGATGAAGAAGTATTGACTCTATGTCACAAAGCAGCCTGCCTGGGATAGGATGCCAGAATCAGGGGAAAAGATATAGTCATATACCAGGGTTAGGCAGGGACAGGGAGAACCCTATACTGACTTTTTGCAAAGATTAATTAAAGCTCTGAACATAGGTGTAACAGACCCAGAAGTTAGATGACTAATTCTTGAATTGCTGGCATTTGAAAATGCAAACTTAGACTGCAAAAAGATAATTGGGCCTTTAACGTCTAGATCAGCACCTGTGGATGAATAGATCCAGCATACCATGAATTTTCAGACCTTTAATTATGATGACGAATCTTGGGTAGGAGAAGCAATTTCCAAAGCAATGAGGGGACATCAACCTGACAAATGTTTTAACTGTGGTAAATTAGGACACCTAAAAAGGGATTGCAGGCAAGGAATTTCTAGGAATAACACTTCATCTGGGAATGGCAGGAATAGGAAACCTCAGCCTTCAGGTATATATAGGAGGTGTGGTAAGGGACAATATTGGACCAATGAATGCAGATCAACAACAGACAGACAAGGCAACCCGATACCATCAGGAAACTCCCTGAGGGGCCTCTCTCAGGCCCCCAAGCCAAAAGTGGCCCAGTCATTCCCAGTAACTGTGAAGGACATGTCACACCAGAAAAATTAAAAACTCTAGAAGCTTCTGTGCAAGACCATAAGGTTCTAAATGATGGCTCAAATTTGGAGGATAAGTAAGAAATTCAATTAGGAAATAAGAAGCGTATATTTTGGCAAACTTCTATAAATGATCAGAGACCAAAGCTGAGAGTGCGTATAAATGGAATTGTGATTCTTGGCTTGATAGACACAGGAGCGGATGTGAGTATCATCACTCCAGAATCTTGGTATCCAAATTGGCCTCTTCAAGAGGCAGATGTTCAATTACTAGAAATTGGAACCATATCTCAAGTTAAACAAAGCACGAGATGGGTTAACTGTATTGGGCCAGAAGGTCAAAGAGGAAAGCTAAGGACATATGTAACTGATATTGCAATAAATTTATGGGGCTGTGACCTGCTACAGCAATGGAATACCCAGATTAACATTCCTGCAGTCTCAGGAACTCATAATTCTGGGAAGGATGTAATAAGGTACTATGCACGAAGGTCACCAGCCATTCAGGCTGTACAAAAAGATAAAGCAACTAACAACCCTTTAGAGGTACCAACAGTCCTGCCTTTAAAATGGCTAGCTGAGAAGCCAATATGGGTTAAGCAATGGCCTCTGGCTGAAGATAAACTGCAGGCTTTAAAACAATTGGTACAGGAGCAATTAGATGCTCGACATATTGAGGAGTCAACTAGCCCTTGGAATTCTCCTGTGTTTGTTGTAAAAAAGAAATCTGGCAACTGGAGAATGGTGACAGATTTAAGGGCTGTTAACAAGGTAATTCAACCCATGGGCCCTCTACAGTCTGGAATTCCTTTGCCTTCTATGTTACCCAAAGGATGGCCTTTTATAGTTATTGATTTAAAGGACTGCTTCTTCACTATACCTTTACAAGAAAAGGACAGAGAAAAATTTGCCTTCACAGTGCCTACTTATAATAATTCTCAGCCTACTGGCAGATACCAGTGGACTATCCTAACACAGGGAATGCTCAATAGCCCCAGCCTGTGTCAATACTTTGTAAGTCAGCCATTAGAAATAATACATAAGCAATTCCCTAAGCCTATAATTTACCATTACATGGATGACATTTTGTTATCTAATTCAAACATAGATACTTTAGAAAGAATGTTTGAGGAAGTAAAGATAATTTTGCCTAAATGGGGATTACAAATTGCTCCTGAAAAGATTCAAAGAGAAGATTCTGTTAATTACCTAGGTTACAGAATAGGTTTACAAAAAAAATAGTACACAAAAGGCACAAATTAGGAGAGAACAGTTACAGACTCTTAATGACTTTCAAAGATTCTTAGGAGACATTTCCAGTCCACGACTGGCTGTTGGGATAACACCTGATCTAATAGTTCATTTAAACAAAACCTTAGATGGTGATAAAGATTTGAATAGTCCCAGAGAATTAACAGCTGAAGCAGAAAAGGAACTGACAATGGTTGAGGAAAAATTACAGGAGGCACATGAAGATAGGGTGAATCCAAATCTTACTTGTATCCTAGTCATATTGCCTTCCAGAATTTCTCCTATGGGAATTTTAATGCAGAGGGAAGATATTATTTTAGAATGGAACTTTTTACCACACAAACCAAGTAAAAAATTAAAAACTTATGTGGAAAAGGAACTTATAAAAGGTAAACTGAGACTTCGTCAGCTAAAAGGTACAGACCCAGCAGAAATTGTAGTGCCTTTCACTACTGATGAAATAAAAAGGTTATGGGAAGACAATGAACCATGGCAAAGGGCTTGTGCTAATTTTCTGGGAGAAATTAATAGCAACTATCCCAAAAGCGGTAGACTTAACCTTATAAAGAAAACTTCTTGGATTCTTCTTTGAATTGTACGTGATGCTCCAATAACTGGAGCCTGTACCTTTTATACTGATGCTAGTAAATCAGGGAAGGCAGGTTACAAATCAGACAAATTGAGTAAGGTGGAACAAAGCCCTAATACTTCTGTCCAGAAGGCAGAATTATATGCCATTCTTATGGTGCTAAGGGATTTTAAAGAGCCTCTTAATATAGTCACTGATTCACAATATGCAGAAAGAGTTATCTTGCATATTGAAACTGCTGAATTTATAAAAGATGATACAGAATTGACTTCATTGCTTATACAGGTACAAGACATAATCAGGAATAGGTTTTTTCCGATAAACATAACACACATCTGATCCCATACGAGTCTGCCAGGTCCTCTAGTGCAAGGTAATACAGAAATTGATCAATTATCGATTGGAAGTGTGTTGCAGGCCTCAGAATTTCATAAAAAAAATCACGTCAATAGCAAAGGTTTAAAGAAAGAGTTTTCCATTACATGGCAACAAGCTAAGGAGATTATAAAGAGATGCCCTACTTGCTCTTTATATAACCAAACCCTGCTACCTGCAGGGACTAACCCAAAGGGTACTCAAAGGAATGAAATCTGGCAGATGGATGTGTTCCACTTTGCAGAAAATTGAAAAATTAAAATATGTACATCATACCATTGATACTTATTCAGGCTTTCAATGGGCAACTGCTTTAAGCTCAGAAAAAGCTGATTCAGTAATCACACATTTATTAGAAGTTATGGCTATCATGGGTGTACCTGCACAAATAAAAACAGATAATGGTCCAGCTTATGTCTCTAAGAAAATGAAATGGTTTTTTGCTTATTATAATATTAAGCATGTTACAGATATATAATACAATCCTACAGGTCAAGCAGTCATCGAAAGATCAAATCAAACTATAAAGGATATGTTAAATAAACAGAAAGGGGTAGAAAATGCCCCCCAAAATAGATTACATACTGCCTTATTAACCTTGAATTTTCTTAATGCTAATGAGAAAGGAACAACAGTGGCAGAAAGACATTGGATAATGGAAAAGTCTGCTGAACTAAATCAACCAGTTTATTTCAAGGATGTGCTGACCTCTCATTGTAAGCCAGGAGATGTGCTACATTGGGGAAGGGGTTTTGCTCTTGTTTCCACAGGAGAAGAAAAATTGTGGATACCATCAAAATTAATAAAGGTTCAGTTTGAAGAGGAGAAACCTCTTGGAAAGGAGAAATGACAACTCATCCACAATGATGATAATCATACAGGTGGTAAGAAAAACTTATAGGATGGGGCAGGGTTCTGTTCTTATCCCCACAGGAGAACACTCATCTTCGAAAAATTCAAGGGACCCTCAATGAATACTGACAATTGGAAAAATAACTACCCAATAGGGACTATCAAGAAAACTGAATAGGTTCTGTAAGTATAAAAATCTAAGACGTGTGTGTGTGTGTGTGTGTGTGTGTGTGTGTGTGTGTGTGTGTGTGTGTGTATGTATGTGTATTTATATTTCTAAATTTATAGAGCTGGTTTTGGAGTTGGACTCTGGCTCAGTCCCTCTCTAATTCCAAGCCTGTTGTTAAGAGAAAAACCCAGAGTTTCTGGAGTTTCTGTCTCATGTCAAGAGTCATGATATGGGACAATAAGAAAAATGAATTTAGAAAACATCTTTGCTTTTCTTCATATCTATCATACCTTTCACTGAATATATATACATATATGTGTGTGTGTATGTTTATATAATTAATGTTTAAGTTTTCCACAATGAGCAATGAATTTTCCTGCAGTAATCCTTGAAGTTTCCAGGAAGAAGATGGGGCCCCATAACAACAACTCCACCTGGTTGATATGATGTCCTAATACTGATAGTGCTACTACAAGACCTGTTTTGGGTACCAGCTGCACAAGATGGTTCCAACTTGGTTAGCTGAAATGGTGCACATCTTTTACAACATTCTGGCCAGACCTCCACAAAATACTCAGAGACTATTTGCAATCTTACCAGACATTAATCTTGAAATTTAACCATCATTTTACTTTCACAGGATCCCCCAGAAAGAATGTTGCCCCCATGACAGCTGGAAGTAATTCTAGAGGACGACATCCCCTCTCCCAGTAAAGTTTGTCCTTGGGTTTAGGGACATCATTTAGGGGTTGATTATAATTACTATATGGTTGAGGGTTGGGGTAGGAATTTTATAGGCTCAGGGATCTTTTTGAAAAAAGAAAGGGAATGATGGGATAATGGATTGGTATTTGTGAGTTATTGTTTATAGATAATTACATTGGCATAGATTCTTGTATATGGATACAAAGTTAAATTATAGTGAATATTGTATGCAAGCATGCTTCCACCTC
Source organism: Ondatra zibethicus (assembly GCA_004026605.1). NCBI lineage: Eukaryota > Metazoa > Chordata > Mammalia > Rodentia > Cricetidae > Ondatra > Ondatra zibethicus. The sequence goes on along the minus strand of PVIU01001046.1, from coordinate 193,033 downwards.
TGTTTAAAACATTTTTTATGTATTGATATATATATTGTATTCATATATTTACCATATTGCAGTATACATTTCTACCTCTGATTAAGATACTTATATATTGTTTATGTATTGATATATATATTTTACCATATTGCAATGTATACTTGTACATTGTTTACATTTGGAGGGTCATTGTCCTCATTCATTGCACAGTTGTTTATTCTCTTAGACTAATCAGGTTCTTTAGATACATAGAGATTATATTCTGTATAAATAATCTTCAACCTCTTCAAATTGCTGTAGAAAATGGCATTTAATCTAACTTAGAATTCTGTGGTAGCAAGACACAATCACCCTTGGCAACACCGATCTAATCCCGAGAGATTGTTGAGTGTAGTAAAAGGAGCGCGGGCCCCTTGTTTTGTCACGCCCAGCTCCTGTCCGTCTGGCTAGCTTAACTCCCAAAATAATTACACAGAAAATGTATTCATTTAAAACACTGCCTGGCCCATTATCTCCAGCCCCTTATTGGCTAACTCTCACATATTATTTTAACCCATCTCCATTAATGTGTATCACCACTTGGCTGTGGCTTACCAGCAAGAGTCTAACCAGCTGTCTGCCTTAGGCAGGAGAAACATGGCGACTGCCACACTGCCTTCTCTCTCCCAGCCTTCTGTTCTGTCTCCTCTGCCCACCTAAGGGCTGCCCTATCAAAAGGCCAAGGCAGTCTCTTTATTCAACCAATGTGAGCAACACAAACAGAAGGACCGCCTACACCAGTTGAGCACCAAAGACACTCCACTTGGAGCTTGTCTTCTTCTTGGCAAAACCAACCTCTGGGCAAGGAACTGCCCATACCTCAACTACTGACAAAATACATAGTATCCGGAAATGGATAAGCAGAACTGTCAAATCTTGCCAAGACAGAGTAAGACGGTTTTGAAAAATTTCTTGCCTTTAAAAATAATCTGTCAGTTATTCTAGGCCTTAGCCAAAGTTGGTTGCTTCAACGCTGCAAATGTGACTTTGGGTGATTGCCCAGGTAGCCACTTGTCTCTGTGATTTGTTGCATATTTTGAAAGTTGTTTGATTGCACTTTCTAATTACTCAGGTAACATTATTTCCCTTCTCAGATCTTCGATGGGGTTGAAGACTAGATAAATGTAGTTACTTTCTTCTCATGACTTGGCCAAGTTATTTATTATACAGGACTTAAGCTAGTTAGAATAGGATATTTGTTTTTATTGTATATAATTTTGTAGTAGGCTTAGAACTCTCTTACTTAAACAAAAGGGGGAGGTGCTGTGGGAGCTCCTTCTGCTCCTTCAGACAATAGTCTTTAAGATACCAGCCCACTGGGGCGTGGTCTCTTTTATTTTAAAAAGCAGCAGCAGCCCTCCGCTCACTCTCTTGCTTCCAGCTCCTGTTCAGACTGCTAGACTCTCTGTTCCTGTTTGCAACAACAGGACTGTGGTTTGGGACACTGATCTGTAAGTTTTTTCCCCTCCAATAAATAACCCCTTTTAATAATAATTTCCAAACTGGTGTGGGATTGTTTTGTGGCACTAAGCAATTATCCCAAAAGTGATAGAATTAACCCTATAAAGAGAAGTATGTGGATCTTTTCCTGCATTGTATGTGACAGATCAATAGCTGAAGTCTGTAAATTCTATACTGATCCAAATAAATCAGGATAGGCAGGTTACAAATCAGATGATTTAAGTAAGGTGGAACAAAGCCCTTATAATTCTGTCCAAAAGGATGAATTATTTGCTATTCTTATGGTACTAAGGGATTTTTAAAGAACTTCGCAATATAGTTACTGATTTGCAATATGCAGAAAGAGTTGTCTTGTATATTGAAACTGATGAATTTATATCAGATGATACAGAATTGACTTCAGTATTCATTCATGTTCAAAATATAATCAGAAATAGGCTTTGTTCCATATACATAACACACATTTGACTCCATATGGGTCTGCCAGGTCCTCTAGCACAAGGTAATGCAGAAATTGACTGATTATTGATTGGAAGTGTGCTAAAGACCTCAAAATTTCATAAAAAACATCATGTCAATAGCAAAGGTTTGAAGAAAAAGTTTTCTATTTACATGCCAACAAGCTAAGGAGATTATAAAGACATGCCCTACTTGTACCAAAAAAACCGTTACCCACAGGGAGTAACCCGAAGGGTAATCAAAGAAATGAAATCTGGCAGGTGGATGTGTTCCAGTTTACAGAATTTTGAAAATTAAAATATATCTTCAACACTTGAGATTCTCTCTTCCATCTCTAGTATTCTGCTGTATATGCTTGCATTTGTGGTTCCTGACAGTTTTCCCATATTTTATGTTTCCAGAATGCCCTCGATTTGTGTTTTCCCTATTGTCTCTATTTCAGTTTTCAAGTCTTAAATCATTTCTTTCACTTGTTTGATTGCTTTTTCTTCATTTCCTTTAAGGGATTTGTTGATCTCTTCAAAATTTTTTGAGATAATTTTTCGTTTCCTCTTTAAGAGCCTCAAAAACAGTCTCCTAAAGTTATTTTTAGGTCACTTTCTTCTGCTTCATTAGTATTGGGATGTTCCAGTCTTGCTATTTTTGAGTCACTAGTTTTTGCTGGTGTCATGTTGCTCTTTGTGGTGTTGAATGCGTTCTTACCTTGTCTGCCCATTCTTTTCCTTCGATTGGTATAGTTGGAGCCATGATTGAATTCTTTCAGGTGCCAGTAGATCCCAGGCTTGGATGGTTGTTCCTTGTAGTGGAGTTGGGGGCCAGTCACCCCAGAGGTCACTTGGCATTTCCAGAGATCACTCAGCACTCCTGGATGTCACTCTGCAACTTTGGAGGTCATTCAGTCTTGCTCCCAAGGAGGTAGCTTGCTTGGGCCTGCTCCCACAGAGGTGGCTGGCTCAGGCCTGGTCCTATTGAAGTCACTGCTGGAGCCTGCTCCAGTGGAGGTCCTTTGCTCAGGTTGCTAGGTAAATCCTGCTCCAGCAGAGGTCGCTGGCTCAGGCCTGCTCCCACGGATGTTCCTGGCTGGGCCTGGTTCCAGGGAGTTCATTGGCTTGAGTCTATTCCCATAGAGGTCACTCACTCAGGCCTATTCCTGTAGGGGCCATTGGCACAGGCCGGGTCCCACAGAGACAGCTGACTCAGGCCTGCTCCTGCAGAGGTCGCTTCCCCAATACCTGCTCCTGAGGAGGTCACTGGTTCAGGCCTGTTCTGGCAGAGTTCACTGACTTGATTTTGGTCCCACAGAGGTCGCTCACTCAGGCCTGCTCCTGCAGAGGTTGCTGGCTTGGGCCTGCTCTAGTGGAGGTCACTGACTTGGGTCTGCACCCACAGAGGCAGAGGTCACTGGCATGGGCCTCACCCCACAGAGGTCAGTGGCTCAGTCATGCTCCCATGCAGGTCGCTGGCTTGAGTCAGGTCCTGTGGAGGAAGCTCTCTCAGGCCTCCTGGCTTGGGCCTCCGCCCAAGGGTGTCCTTGTCTCAGCCCTGCTCCCACATCGGTCACTGGCATCGGTCTGCTTTCATGGAGGTCACTGACTCAGGCCAGCTCCAGCAGAGGTCTCTGGCTAGGGCCTGATCCAGTGGAGGTTGTTGGCTCAGGTCTGGTCCCAAAGAGGTCAGAGGTTGCTGGTTCAGGCCTGCTCTGGCAAAGAATGCTGGCTTGAACCTGCTCCGGCAGAGATAGTTGGTTCGAGACTGCTCTAGCAGAGGTTGCTAGCTGAGGCTTGGAGGTTGCTCACACTGGCCTGGTCCTGTGTAGGTCTCTTGCTTGGTCCTGCTCCGGTGTAGGTTGGCTCGGGCCTGTTCTGGCATAGGTTGCTGAATCAGGCCTGCTCCAGTAGAGGTAACTAGCTCAAGTCTGGTCCTGTGGAACTCGCTCACTAGGGCCTACTCTGGCGGAGGTCACTCAAAATCATGGTTTTTAAATCTGATCTACTGACATCCTCATTAGCACAAGTGGCAGGAAAGAACCTATAACTTGTTCTTGCTAGCTCTCTTTCCTTCATCCTCTGCAGCTTGCCTTCCTATCTCTTTTCTCTACAAACGTCTATCCTCTGCCCTAAGTGGTACCTGCAGAAACAGCAATATTCTTCTTACTAAGCCTGCCAAACATTGGTGATGATTCACCATAGTCATCAGTCAGTCCTCTTCTAGGAGTTCAACTGATGACAGCTGCCAACAAAAGTGCTCCCAGGACAGGATATGTTCAGGTTCTTTTCTCTGACTCAATTTGAAGTCAGTGGCCTCAACCTCATCACTGCACACATAGATTGTGGTTTCTGCACAGGTACCATATGTGATCTCCAGGCAGTGTGCAAGTTCACACTGGATCCCTCTGCTCAAATTTGTCAGAATTCTTTATGCATTCACTTACGCAAATGTTCACAAGCATACTGCCCAAGTGTCCCTCAAGTGGGAATAGGCTGCTACAGCAAGTTGGTTATACCATAAATTCTCTAAGATACAAGTAACACCACTCTCTCAAGGCAACCCCCCAGGCTATCACAAATTTATGTCAAGTTCCCCACACTCCAGATTCAAATGGGAAACATGGAAAGGAAGAAAATATGTTCTCAGCATTCTTTCCCTTAAAACTCATTAATACATTCCATACACATCATAGTCAAGGCAAATATCCATCCAGAGAAGATTCTATCCTTCCCTTCTTTGTGTGTTTAGACCCTCAAATGTCCTAACAAAATTCTCTTAGTCTACTCCTCAGATTTACTGTGAACAAAGAAGAGGGATGGCCACCACTATACTAACTGCACAAATGCCAAAAGACAACATCTCTTTAGCCCATCTTTTAGCCCTCATTGTAAGGAAGCAAGAGAAATGGAGGGGTAAGGTTGGAGTGTGGTATTCTGGGAATGTCAGTGCCTAGAAAATCATGAAGTAATATGGCTGAAACTAGAGTAAGTATACCTTCCAACAGGAAAAAAAATTAGGTCAACAATCCTGAGTAAAATAAAAATACCTTTCACTACTATACTGCACTTTTCATGAGATTACATAACACAGGTGTTATTAACTGCTATTAAATATGAACACTAAACTGAGCTGTGATTACTCAGTCAAGGAATAAAACTCACCAATGGAAATAAAGCCTTCAGTGCTTTATAAGAAAACACAGGTTAAATCACCTGAAAAATAAGAGGATGCTGTTAGCAACTTCTCTATAATTAGGAGCACTGACTGTTCTTCCAGAGAACTGGGGTTCAATTCCCAGCACCTACATGGCAGCTTACAAGTGTCTCAATCACCAGTCCCTGGGGATCAGATGTCCTTTTCTGGCATCTGCAGGCACAAGGCACCCATATACATGTAGGCAAAACAACCATAAACATAAAAACAGTTAAAAAATAAAACACCAGGGAAATGTCTGAGTTTTGTATCTTACAAATACAGTAACGAAATGGAAAATTAAATTGTAGAGCCTTGATAATGATAAAAGAGAAAAAAACAAAAAATAATAAAAATTATAACAAGGTATATACTTAAAGTAATAACCAAATTGTATCTATTTACATTACTTTAGAAGTAGGAAGTCCTAGTAGGAAGAAGGGTACAAGATAAAATGAGCATAGCTTTAAGTTACCAGATTTTATTAGCATGAGTCTTTAAGCATCTTGTCATAGTACAATCATCACTTTAATTTTCTCAAGCCCCTTTTCACTCTTAATCCACAACTTACATAATAAATCTTTGCAGCTATTAAACTCACCTTTGGATAAACCAAGTGTCAGAACCAGAAATAAAAGCCCCAGTTCCTTACACCAGTGAGTGTTCCTCAAACACAGCAACACTAGAGGGAGATGACGATGTTTCAGTCATCACAAGAGCCGTGGCTGCAACTGGTCAATTTCCCTCTTCTACAGAATGCACTTCACAACAAATTTGATTTCTTCAGTCGGACATTTGCTACTTTGAATGACAAAAATCAGAGTTCTAGGAATGACTAGAAATTATGCAGGCTCCTATGCTCACTTTTAGACTATAATGGTGCATTCGCTTTATAGAAGAAGCTGAACCCCAAACCAAATATCGTACTGTATTCTACCACAACATGCTGACTCGGTACACTCAAATGATATGATTTTAATTAAAAATATTTTTTTCTTGGGTCAACAGGATTGGTGAGCAACTTAAGGCACTTGCTATCTCTCTTAACAGCCTGATATTGATCCCCAGACCCATACAGTAAAAGGAGAGAATCAACTCCCACAAGTTGTCTTGACTACCACACATGTGTCATGCATGGTACATAAACACACAATAAATTAACTTTTAAAATGAAGTGCTTTCTTAAAACACAAAAAGTTTTACACAATGATAACAATACTAATTGTAACCACCATACTACAATGATGAGCAATAGTGGAATTAATGGCATAATCGTACTTCTGATGAACCATATTTTCAAGCTAGGACCAAATTTATCTTGGTATTGCCAATCAAAAAGGAAACACAACCTGTCTCAACTTGTAACTTTTCTTTGACTTTTCATGTATCGCAAAGGCTAAATAATAAACCATGGTTACCATTAAAACCACAGCTACTTGAAAAATATAAATTCAGTTATCTCTTTAATAATTCTATGAAAATGTACCATTGATTTTCTTAATATTTTACTAAATAAAAATTAACACAGTATAAAGCTTGCATTTACTGAAAGGCCAGCAGGCTGGTTGGTGAGTTTCCTGAACAGACTATGCTATATAACTGTTTAAAGTCTTGCAATCACAAGGTTACCTAAAATCAGAAAACACCTTACAATGACATCCCAATCTCACCCAGGATTGTTTATGGCTAGCAATCAATCTCTTCTCTAAGCAGAATGAATTAGAAGCATGACAATTATCTCGGCAAAAAGGGAGCAATTTCTAACTAAAGCATTTAGTTGGAATCAAACATTGAACCACAAAAAAAAAGAAAGAAAGAAAATCTCTCCATAACCACCAACAGTAGTCAAAGAAAATGCAGATACGACTTTTGAAATCCTATTTGTGTGTCTGTGTGTTTTCTAGAGTGTTCACGTGTGTACACGTGTGTACATACTATCTTCCCTAGGACTATGAGTTAAGACAGTTTTCCATTAAATATTTCAAAGAATATGAGAGGACATATATTACATAACATAAAACATTAAAAAAATTTTTAAACGTAAAAATCAAGAAAGCCTCAAGCACGTGTCAGTCAATCTTAGTTAAAGGTCGAAAGAATAATTCTCATTACAGGTAATAAAGTAAAAATTATAAAATTAAAACTCAAAAAGGTGAGGTAAACAAGTCAGAAGTAGGAAAACTTTTAAAGCATCTGACTTTAGATGAAGGATCCAAAGCACATCTTACCTTACATTCCACCACACTCTGATCCGATTCACAAGTCACATAGATTTCATCTACTGCCCGGCGAAGATTATCAAAAAGAAACGCCTGGGCCAACGGACTGCAGGCAAAGGATGGCGACAGCCGCTCTGAGAAGATTCCGGTCCAGTGGGCGGAGTGAAGCAGGGAGAGGCGAGTGGTTCCGCGATGGTGGCGGCAAAGCCGGGGATGTGGGCACGACTGGGCACTTTGGCCCGTGCGCTGCTTGGAGCTGACGCCAGGCGTGCGTAGACGCCGCGGCCTGCTGTGCCCTGGCGCCCAGCGAGGCGGCCTTCGACGAGAGGCCTTGCTCGACGCGTCGGGGTCTCTCTTGCTGCTGGCGCCGACCACGCGCAACCACCACTCGGAAGCGTTCTTGCAGCGCCTGCTGTGGCTGAGGGGCCGCGGGCGACTGTGCCACGTGAACCTGGGGCTCTGCTCGCTGGTGTACAAGGCGCCCTTCGATGCCCAGGCCAGCCTCTACCAGGCCCCTCTGCGGCTACCTGCAGCCATGCTGGATCGACTTCCCCAGCCGGGTCCTCTACGTGGGCTTCGTGGGCCGTTGGTGAATCCTAGAGAACCACATGCGTGATTGCGACATCAACGAGACAAGTTTCTCCATCTGCCTGCACACCTCTGCGTCGTCGGACCCCACAAGCTGCACTCTGCAGCCAAGCAGAGGCTGTTAGAGAAGTTCAAGCCGGTCGTGCTCACCGATGACCACGGGGACCAGGCGCTGTGGGAAGAGCAGGTGTTGCAGAAGGAGAAAAGGGATAGACTGGCGCTGAGCGAGGCCTATTCACTGGTGCAATCCGAGCTTTGCAAATGAGAGACTAGACCAAAGACTAAAAGTAGAGAAAAGATATAAAGTCTAAATAACAACAACAAAAACTTTTTAAGTTAAAGAAAAATAAGATTTTCAAAAGACAGATCATATTTTTATGCTCATAGAAAATGTGTTATATAGGGGAAAGAGAATAAAGATGCCTGCTAAATCTATGAGTAACAAAAATAAAGTTTCAGTACACAAATGAATGAATTACTTCTAAAAAAAAAATCCGAACTACTAGAAAAAAACAATCCCACCTATCAGAATACTCTGATCAGGGACGAATTCATGTCTTCTCTCCAGAACTTATAGCCTTCTACTTAATGTCTAAGTTTCCATCCTTCACTCTTTAGGCTTTGTCCTGAAATTCCTAGAAATATCTACTTAACTAATTAAAGCTTCCACAGGGACCTCTGTTATACTATGGTCTCTAGATTTGCAAAATTCTCTAATCTCTTCCCTATTTTCCCTCTGCTTCCCAATGATGGCAGAAATCTCCTCCAGTTGTCTTAACTTTCCGCTATCCCTCAGATTACACAACCATAGCTTTAAACAAAAGCACCACAACTGACTCCAGGACAAATGAACAAGTTTAAATAGATGCCTTACTTTCAGCTCCCTCAGATAATTTCCCTATTCCCCTGTAGAAAATCTTACAGGTATAGACATCATCACAGAAAATTCCCTACTCTGTATCCTATTTAATCAAGTCCTCAGAAAGTAATGAGCTTCCAAGAACCAAAGCAGATGACCTCATGGTCCCAAGACTGCAGTAATACTAAACCTGAAACTTCAGATTGAATGCCCTTTCTCCATGAGTATCACCATTACCAACTCAGTTCTGTTGTACTTAATACACAAAGACAGAAAGAAAAAGTCACCAATTGAGGATTCTTTTTATTCTTTATTCATGTATACAATTTTTTGTTTGTTTGTTTGTTTGAGATAGGTTATCTCTGTGTAACAGTGTTTGGTTGTCCTGGAACTCGCTTTGTAGACCACACTGGTCTCAGACTCACAGAGATCCACCTGTGTCTGCTTCCCAAGTGCTAGGATTAAAGGCATGCGCCACCACCGCTTGGCTTCTTTATTCTAGTATTTAACATATAAAAATATTACTATTCCTTTTGTATGTGTCTGGACAATTTTCATTTTATATTACAGATGCTTTCTGTAACGTTCTAAACATGCTCCTTTCAGTAAAAATTCAAAATCTGATCATTTTTCACAAATTAATTCTTGTAAACTTGTCAGGAACATAATGCCTTTACTCATTTTAGTATAAGCACCGGGGTTTGATATACAATCCATGAGTATGAGATATGCAATCACTTTACAGATGTCTATTTCAACAGCATTCGTACTTGGGCACTTTACTTACAGATCTCAACAAAGTTTTGACTTGAAGTCATCGTGTGCCACCTAGTGCTGCATAAAGGTCTCACCCAGGCTTGTTCAAGTAGTTACAGCTCCAAATGAAAGCAATAAACACCAGCATCAAGTTATATTCAACTCTTGCCCAGTACACTCTAAGAAATCAAATACTCAGGATGTTCACTACAGTCTACATACTTCCAACTTGCTCCTATCCCCAAATCTCCCTGAGAAGGGACTTGGGTCAAGACTATATTCCCTTTTCCTAAGGCCAAGACTACATTCCCTCTTCCTGAATCCAAGACTACATTCCCCCTTCCTAAGTCCAAGACTATATTCCCTTTTTTGAAGCCCAAGATGAAATTCCCTCTTCCTGAGCCCAAGATTATATTCCCTCTTCCTAAGGCCAAGACTACATTCCCTCTTCCTAAGGCCAAGACTACATTCCCTCTTCCTAAGGCCAAGACTACATTCCCTCTTCCTAAGCCCTCCTTTGAGTAGTGTTGGGTGTACAGAAGTCCCTGGAAACACTGAGCTGTAGAAGTGTGAGGAATGAGAGCATGTTTGCTTCCGTTCTTAGGTCCCCTAAATCAGTGCCCGCCCTGGATTAAGGCAGCCTAGGAAGTCAGCTTGGATTTACTTGTAACAAGAGAGGCTAGTTCTCAGCTGTTTTCCTATCCCACATTTCACAAGCATCAGACCGAGGCAGGAGCAGCGCCTGAAACAACAACTAAGACTGAAGTTTAAAGATGAAAAGTAGATGGCAGGGAAGTAGGAAAAAGAGAAGCAAACAACAAACAAGTGAAAACCTAAAGTTAGTTTTTAAGCCAGCTTGATCACAGTGGTCAGGGAGACAGCTCAGTGGATGCAGGCACTTGCTGCCAAGACTAAAGACCCAAGTTTGATCCCGGGAGTCATATGATAGAAGGAGAGAATCAACTACTAAAACCTGTTCTCTGATCCTCTCACCAAACATGATGGCACATGTGACACTGATAAATAAAGAAATAAACACTGATAAATAAATGAAAGCAATAAACACCAGCATCAAGTTATATTCAACTCTTGCCCAGTACACTCTAAGAAATCAAATACTCAGAGTGTTCTCTTTTTATCATTAATAAGATCATTGACTCTCTAATTACCCCAGAGTGATTGACATAGAAACAACATTTTTTTCCCAGAAGGGGAGGTCTAAACCTCTTAGTATCAATACAAAAATTTATGATTCAGTTTATCCAAATACCTTAAACCCAACACAGTTAGCAAAAATAAGGAGGCTAAACATATATTTTTAAGCCTGAATAGACCTTGAACAAGGAAATATATTTTTAAACCATTAGTTAATATTTTTAATGGTGTTACCTTTTAATATAGTTTTTTATGTTACAGTGACCCTCCCATTACAGAATTTTTTCCATTGTTATTTTATAACTGCAGTTTTGTCTATGTTGTGAATCTCAATTTAAACATCTGACATGTAGGTGGCCCCAGACTACCACTGTACAACAACCTCCAAAAGATTGAGATTTATAGGCTTGGACGCTGCTCCAAGCCCTTTATTAAACTGCTTAGGTCATTGTCTTCTGCATCACAAGAAAAGAACAATTTTGTTTCTGGTTAGCTTTTGGTGCTTATAGCTCTGACCCTAATTGCAGGGAGCCATACACTTGCATCCTCGCAGTTTGGAGGTAAACAAATTCCATATTTGGCAATGCTTCAGGACTGAGCGTCCAGGCGCTTCCCGCATGCGCAATAACCTAGGTGTCCCTAACCAATCCCGAGGACTCTGGTGCCACCGGGACTTAGCAGCCAATCAAGGCGTGAGTCGCATCACATCTCCCTATATAAGCAGCCGCCATTTTAGATCTCTCTCTCTCGCCTCCTGCTCTCCCTTCAACCTAGAGGCTCTCTTGCCTCCCGTTTTTTCCTCAACCGAGTGCTTTTCAATAAAGCGTGATCCGGGAAGAATCCTGAGTCTGGCTATTTATTCCGCTGGTCGGGGTCAGCCAGACCTAATTTTTAGCCTTTTGTTTTAAGTATTAACACTATAAAACATAAAATTATGAAAAAACCCATTCCAATCCAAACTATCTTGGAGATTTGTTAGGCCCACTTCACATGATTACCTTTAATCAAGATGGCGGTGAAATCATGTGGCATCCTTTTTTTTTTAATGCTAGCAAAATGGCAATCCAAATTTTAAAATGGAATTATGCCTTATGGTTTTTTTAATTATCCATGCACAGATTTTAAGTAAATAAAACATGGATCTAACAAAGGAAGACCCATAATTTAATTCTAGAGCCAGCTTTTTAATTAAAAAAAACCAGTTTTAACATTATCACATTATCTATACCAAAAAGTCATCTGAAGTTTTGCTAACCCAAATTTAGTAATCAGAGCTCATTGATAAATTCTGAAGTCAGGCCCGTAAATGTGGCCACAGCAGTGATGGGTGGCAGAGACAGCAAAAATAGCCAGACCATTTCTGTCTCAGCTCCATGCTTGCAAGAAAACTTACACAGACAAACTTTTTAACAAAACAAGCATATTTAGTATTTGCACGTATGAGAAACCACAGCAAGCATAGTTTATATCCCCTTTTGACCTTTTATAACTTTTTATATTGTATGGCTACAATATTTTAAACATGAACAGAAACATACATATATTATAACAAAAAACCTTTAAATTTATATCATATAAACTCCTGTACCAGTGTGAAACAATTGAGACCAACAATAGTTTTTTTTATACATTAACCAATAATAATTTGTAACCAGCCCCTATAAATAATGACAGATATTTATAACACATTGGATCAGACTAATCAAAGCAGCTCTGGGGGAGGGAAGTCTGGCTGTAGTGTTACAACACCAACTCTGGTCTAGCCAGAGTCCTTGACCCGCGGAGCCAAACCTTAGTCAGGTTTGACCAGAAGTTGAGGCACACAGCCCCCAGGGCAGGCAGAGGAAACTCATCCACCAGCATGGGAGGGGCAGGATGGCATACAGCAAGTGGGGGGGGGGATTGTTAACCTCTCCAGCCATAGCAATTAACCCCAGATTCTCTGTTCAGTGTTTGAAATCCTATTGGGGTACATCTTCCCCTACAGCTATGGCTGACAGCCTTGCTACATTGCAACAACAAGGCTGCATAGCCCAGCCACCAGCCACACAAGCACGCTGCCCCGCAGCCTCGAGCTTGGGGCCAAGGCTGACTTCTTTTCATGAAATGTTTAAGGCAGCGAGGAAAATGTACCCCTATGCATATGGCCCTATCTCTAAAGTCCTATAAGTGATCACAATATCAAACTCAAAGAAGTCATGATTTGAGTCTGTCCTATATCGTCAGCATCAGTCAAAGTCAGGACAAAAAAACAACACACAGACACACAAGTCAATGAATATAGGACAATGGCGCCAAACCAAATCAAAGACGACAGCTTCAAGCTGTTTTGCGGGTATGACCCGCCCCACTATCAAAATGAGACCCCTACCCGTGTCTCACCAGAGAACTGAGAATGCTACCCGTGTGTCTCACACAGAACTGAGAGACCACTACCCACGTGTCTCATCAGAGGGAACCACCCTCTGCATAAGGGCCCTGGGAACATCTTCTCCAGGTGCCCCATCTGTGATCTTTTCATGCGTCCGCAGATTGTCTACAGGCACTTATGGTTCCTGGGCCCGCTCACAGAAAGACATGAGACATGAGACACAGAATGAGACATGAAACAGAACACAGAAAACTCACCAACTGGTTGAAGGTCCTATGGGTGGTGGTCCCAGTGGGCTTTGGGGATCTGGGATGAGCCCCCAAATGCTATTCCCAAATCTGCTAAGTCCCCCAAAAAGCCAACAAGGAGATGGAGTCCTGTATGTAAAAGCAAAGAGCCTTTATTTCATGCAAGTTTGCAAACTCGGTCTCCCCACGTGTCCAACATATTGGAATAAACAGAGAACCCCGAGCTCAGTTAGAATTGGATTTTTATAGTAGTAAAGGTGAGGGTGAGGGGTTCTTGGGGCTTACGGCCCCTGACTGGCTGACATTTGTCTAGGGGTGTCCTGGTGAGTGTGTGCTGGCAGGTGGTCCTATCTACAGTGGTTGGAATACTAGGCATTTCCTTTGGATGGTCTATTTTTGGGTGGTGCTTAGCTAATCTCAGCTTGTGGTTCTTCCTGCAACCAGGTATTGCCTCAGGGTAAACTACTGAGACTCAGACCTCTATTAATTTCATCGATGGCTGAGTCCTACTCTGGCAGGTGATAATGGTTGGAAGTAAAGAACTTCCTTTGGGTGATCTATTCCTATTTAGCTTATCATGGCTGGCTCCTACAGAAGCTACATCCAGTAGCTGATGGAAGAAGATGCAGTGATCCACAGCCAAGCACTGGGCTGAGCTCCTGGAGTTCAGATGAATAGAGGGATGAGAGATCATATGGGCAAGGGGGGGTCAAGATCATGATGGGGAAAACCAAAGAGACAGCCAACCCAACTAGTGGTAGCTGACGGACTCTGGACTGACACCTGGGGAACCAACACGGGACTGAACTAGGCCCTCTGAATGTGTGTGTCTTGAATGACTGAATGTTATGTGACTTGATCTGTTCGGGGAGTCCCTGGCAGTGGCACCATGACTTATCCCAGATGCATGAACTGGCTTTTTAGAACCCATTACCTATGTTGGGAAACCTTGCCAGGCCTGCTTCAGGGGGAGGGGCTTGGTCCTGCCTCATCTTGGTATCCCAGACTTTGGTGACTCCCCAAGGGAGGCCTTATCCACTCCAAGGAGTGGATGGGTGGTGGGCTGGGGTGAGGTGGGGAGGTGTGAGAAGGAGAGAAAGGGGGAACTGGGATTGGAATGTAAAATGAAAAAGAAATTAAACAAAAAAACTTGGGCAGATAACACAGGCATCACTTTCTAACTGGAATACACTTTCTTCCTTTGTTGGAGGATGACAAGGAACAAAGTATTAAATGAGAAACTGAATCCTTGTGTTGATACTTAGACAACACAGTATGTAATATGAAATGGCCACTCTATATGAGCAAAGTGCAACACGTTGTTCAGAGATACAGGCACAGCATTGCTTCTGCACATCTCGAAGCCCATTGACCTGACTTCCCCCCCTTTTCCCACCTCTAAAGGAGGTGTAACCTCACCACTCCTGGGTCCTTTCCCATTGACTCTGATGCATTACTTAACGCTAGCGCATTCTGGATTGCTCATGCTTATTATGCTGGCCAGGTCATCCTCATAGTCAGTGAATTCATTTTCATCAAAGCTTTTAGATGATGCTTACACTGCCTTTACATATCACTAAAGGATCTTCCATTACTTAATGGCTTTAGGAAAGGGCGAGGAGTGATCTGGTACGGCATAGGGTGTGGTTTCTCAAATGGTGAGTCTCAATTCTCCATAGCAGTATTGGTTCTTTCTATGAGCTTTTTACATCACCATGGTGATGCAATCAGGATTCCTGTAGCAACCTGCCCTGGCTATATTACTTCAAACTCTACGCACTCATTTTGGCTTTGGAAATCCAGAAATGTGCAGACTCCAGCACCTGTTATCTGGCTAATGACAACAGTTTAGAGCCTCCAAATCTGGATCCGCATATCCGAGCCCACATTAGCCCTTTCACAGAACAGCACTCAGTGCTTTCATTGACTCTTCGCTGTGTCTCTTCCATTCCGCACGGGGAATGCAGATCTTAATGAAGATGGACACACATCTGTGCTCTTCCTGAGTGATTGACACACAAAGCACGGGAGGCAAATGCTGAGGGCGTTAGTGATTGACAGAACGATCTGCCACAGACCTCACATGGTCTCACAGAAAGCCTACCTAAGTCTCCAAAGTGATTGTTCTTGGCTACACCCTGCTTATCATGACAGCAATGTCCTCTCACACAGAGCTGGGTTGGACCAAGTCAAGAGTTTTAAGATAATTCCTGCCTTAGTGCGAACTCAGCGTCCACATCCTAAGGAAGGTCAGGAATCTTCTCCACAATGTTCCAATTGCATAACCATGGTGAATAGTGCCTCTCTGAATGACAAGAGCTCAGAACTCTGGGAAGATTAGCACTGTATATGAAAATGTCTCCTACTGTTAGGCCTGGAAAACACACCATCTTACATTATTAATGCCTCACAAATATGAGGGTTTCCCCCTTTAGCCACTGGTCAGTTTGTAGGAGCAGAAGATGCCGCACGAATGAAGTCCTGAGTGAGTGAGTATTATTAACGGGCACAGCCACAGCCAAGGCCTTAGCCCAGAAGAAATTGTCAAATCCTTTCTCCCATGTGGGCCAGGCTGGAAGTTGGCAAAGCCTTCCTCTGGTCCAAGTGTGAGTGTTTACTGATGACTGGTCAGTATGTACAAAAACTAGCAGCTGCATCTTCCTCCTCCAGATGTTTACAGCGTGAGGCTGCTTGCCTATGGAGATCGGCCATTCTCCTGTCTCCCATACAGTATCTAACAAATACACTGAAATTTCAAGTTTCATGAGTTAGTAGATGCCCTACATCAGAGCATCTGCCTCCCAAGCAGAAGGAATAACCTGACTCCTCCTAGACCCTCTCGTTAGGTCTGACCAGAAATGCCACTGATTACCATTAATGTGTTACCTACTTCTCTCATTAGTCAGGTCATCCTCAGTGATGTCATCCACACCGTCAATACCTGGAAGACAGTCAGTGGAGAGATTGCTCACACACTGGTGCCTGTAGTGAGTGAAACCACACAGCCTCACACAAGAACAAACAGTTTTCCTTTGGCCCCTACCATGCAGTGAGAACCACAACAGATGTGGAAAAGCACGTTTAGGTTCTGAGGTTGCAGGGCTACAAATGAGTGAGGGAAATGAACGTGCCACATTAAAAATATACAAGACATCTGCATTCTTTTCACGGAGGAGATGCAGTACAATCTACAGCTCTGTGAACAACTCATACTAATTACTGAATTTCCATGGTACCGTCAGTGGTGCAGGCTTTATTTGATGCATACAGTACCACTATATTTGGTTCTTTGTTGTCCTTTTGGGATTTGATGCTTTCAAAACAGTCTTTCATGAGTGTAGAAACTGTAATTAATTCATAACAAAAACAATTATGTCAGCTGAACTGCATTTTAAAAATAGGAAAACCACTAATAGTTGTGTTTAAACATTTACATATTTATATGATTCTGAAATCTTGAAGATCACAGACGTCAATGAACACTTACATAGGTCTGTGCATAGGAAAGGTCTCAGTTCATGTGTGTGACATAGTGTCCACAAGAAGGGTAGTGTGTCAGGATGATCAGCACACAAATCACTGTGATACTCCATGTGAACACAGTGAAAATGAGTGCAGTTCCTCAGTTCTGCATTCTGAACAATATGGCGCTGCAGTCTCCTAAGCGCTCTGTTAAGTTTAATGAATCTAGAAAAGGAAATGAACGTAGACCCTTAGAGAATAACATGAGGTCTACACGAGCGCTCTATGGTCTTTGGTGAACGCTAGAAGAATCAGATAGAAAGCAGTGGTAGCACAAGAGACTGTGGCTGCATGGGCTCAGAACAGTGGCCAAGGGTTGCTACTTTTCATTGTTTAGCTAACCATTAGGTTTTGTAACCCATACACAACTGGTAATATCACCTTCAGTGAGGAGGGGGCTGGTATCTTTATCAAATAGTTTTAATCTAAGGGCCCTGTCTTAGTTATCCTCATGTCCCTGTGACCAAATTATTAGTCATCCCCCCACACACAAGTAAATAGCGATGGTTGTTGCATTTTTAAGTCCCTGAGACCAGAAGAGACTAATTCTTCCAAAAGAAGTGGCATCACGGTCTTCGGTGAGTGGAAGTGTGTGGATTCCTCTGCCACTACCTTCATACTGCCGGCTGTCTGTCAGTGATGGTTTCTAACAATCAGACAACCAGGCTGGTGAGAGGCCGCACGGTGTCTCAGGCTCCAAGCCATCCTAAACCAGCTATCAAGAGAGGGTTGGAGACAAAAGCTCCCATTTCTTTGGTTTACATACCCTAAAAACAAACTGTACAGGATTATCTGAATTAAGTGATGCCGAAAAACCCAACTCACTGTGGGTGGCATCATTCCCTTGGCACTTGCTGCCAAGTCTGAAGACCAGAGCTGGATTTCCAGAACCCATATGGTAGAAGGAGAGAATCAACTCTGGCAACTTTATCCTCTGATCTCTGGCCATGCATGAAACTGAACATGATCACTTGTGCACACACACTCATACACACAAATGTAAATTTAAAAAAACTTTTAAAGCCACCTATATTTTTGAACATTATCATAAAGAGACATAGTATTTTGGTTTGCTTTTTCTTTTGCAGTGCTGGAGATCAAACCTACAGCCTAACACATATTAAACAAGCATTCTACCTGTAAAGCCATATCTCCCATCATAAAACCTACATTTTAAAATTCCAGCTGATAGAAACCTTAATCTGAACTCACAGACAAATATAATATATATATTATAATACACACATGCATTCATACTTTTACCCCAAAAAGTTGAGAAAAGTGTAATACAAAGTATAAAGAATTATTGGAATCAGTCAAATCGCTGGCTTTAGTTATAGGACATTAAGAAGTCATGCAAGGTAGTTGCAAACATGAACTCACAGCAGTTGGAAGCACATATCAATGCACAAAATCATGCGAGTCAAAGCCCCAGCATCAAAATAGGAGGGGCTCATGAAGTCCCACCCCTGTCTGAGGAGCTATCTGGCAAACTGAGGGAGGGAAAGTCAGTTTTCTTCAGAGATGTGGGCCCTGAAAGGCTACCCATGCTCAGTAGTGTTCCCCATCCAGTAGATGGAGCCACCCATATGTACAAACAAGCAGCACTAAATGGACTCCATGGGTATCTTTAAAAAGAGAGCACATGTAGTTGGGAGGGAAAAGAGCGGGAAGAATTGGAGCAGAGCAGAGGCCTGATGCTTTGGTGATTTAATGGACTGTGTCTGTTCACACAACATTGGTGACAAAGCCCTCAGCACTGTCTGTGAAGCCTGGACAAGACCATGCCAAGGAGGAGCAGAGGCTTCACCAACTACATTTGCACCTTCCCTGGTCACTGCTTCCTCTGCAAAGTCCAGTCTGCACTCTACAAACTCTTCTATCCTGCTGGGTGGTGGTGGTGCACGCCTTTAATCCTAGCACTCGGGAGGCAGGAGGACCTCTGAGTTTGAGGCTAGCCTGGTCTACAGAGTGAGTTACAGGACAGCCAGGCCACACACACACACACACACACACACACACACACACACACACACACACACACACACACACACGGGGAAGATTCACTGTCCTACCTCCCCTTATCTAAAAACCTCCTTGGCTAAGGCCTGTAAACACAGACACACCCTGAGCCGCTGCCATTTTAGAAATAATGATATGCAGTACTGACCAGATCCTACTGTGCGCATGGGGTCTGACCATCAGTGAGGGCAAGTACTTTTGGGGCACAGAGTCCAGTTCATCTAGAAAAGTGACAAGAATGACTGAGACCAGGTTAGTAACTTAGTGTTGACTGGAGTTCTTAGTAGATAGCATCCCTACACTGTGTAGGCTTTGGAGTCACGGTAATGGTTGCTATCATGCTAAAGCATCTCACCAGTAGCTTTTGAATCAGCCATGTTGAAGGAAAATCCAATTATGAGACACATCACTGTGCTTTCTAATGTCAGGTTTCCTATTTTCAGGATGAGGAGTCTAGAGGCAGGCAGGATTTGTCTTTTGTTTGCTGTGTTGTTGAGACTGTGGTGGCGGCGGCACTGGCAGCAGTGGTTGTGGTGGTGGTGATGGTGTCGTGAGAGTAATAACCACTGTTTGTCAGGCACTGTCTCATGGCACAGTCCAGACTGGTCAGGAAATGCCCCAAACAGAAGATGACATTAACATCCTTGATCCCCTTCTGGAAAACTGGAATACTAGGACTAGAAACCTGTGAGCCAACACCCTAGCTTTGGCAGTATTGAGCACAAGACCCAGGTCCTTCTGAATGACAGTTTGGTATTCCAACAACTGAGATAACAAACAAAAAACAAAAGCAAAAGAACCACAGCACATCTGAGCTTCCTCTGTCTTTCTCAGTTGTGAACGTCTGCAGCCTGATGCACAGAAGCTGCCTGCAGTTCTCCACCATTGGAGCAGCCACACTATCCCTTGGGTTCTAATAGGTTACATTTGTCCAGGACAAATCTAGTAGAGAGCAGGACTCTTCTACACTGACTACCCTTCTTGATGAGTTGGCAGATGGAAACTGTAACTAAGAATGTCACTTTTTTAAAAAAATAATTTATTTATTATGTATACATTCCTTCCATGTATGCTTGCATGCCAGAAGAGGGCACCAGATCTCATTACAGATGGCTATGAGCCACCATGTGGTTGCTGGGAATTGAACTCAGGACCTCTGGAAGAGCAGTCAGTGCTCTTAACCTCTGAGCCATCTCTCCAGCCCAGGAATGTCACTTTTATGCCATATATCTGGGAACACATTTTGCTCTCATACTCCCTAGCTCTCCACCATGTGACAAACCTCCCTGTTCTGCTTGGTTATCCTGTAGCAGAGTATGCGGAGAAATGAATCCACCATACATGGATGTGATGACTTTTAGACTACATATTTTAAGTAAAGAGTGACCTCTGATTTTTGTTCATTTACAAAATTGACTTTGAAAGTTAAGTTGAATAATTGGGTTAGCTTATGGAAGAAAACACATAAAGACATTTCTTGAGCCTCTTGAGAGGTGAGTGTCAGAGTTCCCTGCTGGAGGGCCCAACTCTCTAAACCCTAGCCCCTGGAGGCACATCCTGTGCCCCACCCCCACCCAGCAAAGCCTCAGAGACCTGGGAGCAGCCTCTGCACACCTGCATCTGTGACCACCAGAGTCTTGTCCCTGACTGTTCCTGGAAAGTCTCCTGCTGGAGGGCCCTTCTCTCTAGACCTAGCCCAATGCACATTCCATGCCCCACCCCAACCCAGGGAAGCTGCAGAGAACTGAGAGCAGCCTTTGCAACCCCGAAATCATCCTCCACAGCCTTGGCACTGACTGCCCCTGGAGAGGTGAGTGTCTGGGTCTCCAAGTGGAGGGCCCTGCTCTAGACCCTAACCCCTGTGGCACATCCCATGCCCCACCGCCACCCAGCAAAGCCCTAGAGACCTGGGAGCAGCCTTGTCACCCCCCACACCCTCATCCCATCTCCTTCTCCCCCACTACCACATCTGTGACCACTGGAACCTTGGCCCTGGTTGCCCCGGAGAGGTAAAGGTCTAGGTACCAGGCTGCAGGGCCTAGCTCTCTAGACCCTACCTCCCAGAGGGACATCCCATGCCCCACCCTCACCCAGCAAAGCTCCAGAGACCTGGGAGCAGCCTCCGCACATACCCCTCCTGCAACCATACCCCACTGAATCTCTGACCACTGAAGCCTTGGCCCTGACTGCCCTTGGAGAGGCGAGTATCTGAGTTCCCAGCTGGAGGGCCCTGTCCTCCAGGACCTTGCCCACAGATGAACACCCTATGCTCCACCTCCAGCCACCAAACCCCAGAGACCCCAGAGCAGCCTCCCCACACCTGCAACCATCCCCCACTGCACCTAAACCGCTATAGCCTTGGCCCTGACTGCACCTGGAGAGGAGCCCCCAGAGCCCCATCAGCAACCACCAGAGGCAGGGCCCTGCCGCACCAGGAGGAAGAGGGACCACCTAAGCCACAGACCCCACCTGCACTCCTTGGAGGAAGAGATGGGTAGGTGCCAATGCAAGAAAACATTCAATAACCTAAAGAGTAATATGGCAACACCTGAACCTAGTCCTACAAAAAGAAGACCTGATAATCCTAACCCAGAAGAAGCAGTAGAAAATGTCCTTAACTATAACTTTATGAAGATGATAGAGACCCTTAGGAAATGAAAAATTCCCTTAAAGAAATAGACAAACAAAAAATTGGAAGAAATTAATAAATCTCTTAAAGAAAGCCAAGAAAACTAAGAAAAACAATCAAATAGGCAAAGTAAACAGTTCAAACAGTTTAAGACTTAAAAATTGAAATAGATACAATAAAGAAAACACAAACCGAGGGAATTCTGGAAATGGAAAATCTGGGTAAATGAACAGGAACTACAGAGGCAAGCATAACCAACAGATTACAAGAGATGAAAGAGAGAATATCAGGAGTTGAAGATACAGTAGAGGAAATAGATTCCATCGGTCAAAGAAAATGTTAAATCCAACAAGTCCTTAACACCAAACATCCAGGAAATCTGGGACACCATGAAAAGACCAAACCTAAGAATAATAGGGATAGAAGAAGAACTCCAAATTAAAGGCACAGAAAATATATTCAAAACAATCATAGAAGAAAACTTTCCCAACCTAAAGAAGAATATGCCAAGCCGGGCGGTGGTGGTGCACGCCTTTAATCTCAGCACACAGGAGGCAGAGGCAGGCAAATCTCTGTGAGTTTGAGGCCAACCTGGTCTACAGAGTGAGTTCCAGGACAGGCGCCAAAGCTACACAGAGAAACCTCGTCTCGAAAACAAAAACAAAACAAAACAACAACAACAAAAGAAGGATGTGCCTATGAAGGTACAAGAAGCTTCATTCATTCATTAATTTATGACCCGGCAATGCTTAAAGCATGCACGGGCAGCCCATATATGGTAGTTCTCCAGTTGTTCCTATCCTGGGTAGTCCTAGATGCTTGTGTTATTGTCATACCCGAGGTTCCACAGTCTTCCTTTATGCTGTCTATCCAGTGTTTTTTGGGCCTTCCTCTTCACCTTATCCCGTGCATTCCTCCAAGCGGTGCTATCTTCAGCTATCTGCCATCATTCATTCTCATTAGATGGCCAAAGTATCTCAAGCACCGTTGCCATATACTGTGGTTTACTTCCTTCTGTAGATGGAGATGTTTCTGTCATCTCTTCATGTGACACCTAGAATCCTCCTGAGACATGCCATCTCAAACACATTTGGCCGCTGCTCTGAGGAGCGTTTCATTGTCCAGGTTTCGGTATTTTTAAAAAAGTAGCTCAAGACAAGTGTCTCATCTACCTGTAATCTTGTTGTTATTATGTGTCTTACTGACCAAACCTTTCCTAGTGCCTGGAATGCAGCCCTTGCTATTCCTATCTGCCTCTTGATGTCTAAAATAGTTTCCTCCTTTGAACTGAGGTTTCCTCCCAGATAGACAAAGTTGACTGTTTGCTTGAGGTTTTGATTCTTTATTACAATCTTAAAATCCTTGTGCGCCCTTCCCATGTATTATATCTCAGTCTTCTCAGTGTTTGCTTTCATACCCTGGACACCAACCCAGGCACAAAACCTTTGACCTACAATCTGACCTGTCTGCAAGAAGTGCTGGGAAAACGGTGATGCAGACCTTCTGAGAGTGGCCAACCAGTGACTGATTTAACTCCACAAGAAGGAGCCCATGCTTGATACGGCTTGATGGCCAGAAACTGGAGACTCGATAGCCAAGAGACCCAGGATGGAAACAAACATGGCTGGTCTTAAAAATAATATTAAATAAAATAAAAAATAAATAAAAGTATTCTTTACTCATATATTTGTATATATTTATTTATGTATTCTATCAGTTCTGTTTCTCTAGAGAACCCTGGCTAAAATACCACGTGACTCTGAATGCTGCTAGCTTTGAGTGGAGCCTGGAACAGGCTTTTCAATGGCTACTCTACCACTTAGACCATATGATCAAGAAGACTTGATGGTGCTCAAGGTGTCAGTGGCAGATAGAGATGATGTTTGGAAGCTTTGGTAGGCCCCTGTAGGGTGAATCACAGAAAAAACCTTGGGGATTTTGGAGCAATGTCCTGCCATCACCAGTAGATAACTATCCACTCTTTGAAAGCCAGTTTTTGACATGCTATTGTGAAAACTGAACATCTGACAATGGGCCAGCAAGTTACCATGGGATTGATGGGTATGAGATCTGAACCACTAAACCATAATGTAGGACATGCACAGCAGTGACCTGGTAGCAGCATGACTACACTGGACCACTTTCACTGTGGGAAGGGCAATGCCTTGTCCTTGCTGGAATAAGGACTTATTTTGCTTACGAATTTGCCTTTCCTATATGTAATACTTCTGCCAAAACTAACAACCATGGATTTACAGAATGCCTTACCTGTAATTATTCATCCACCCGTAAGGCTGCACTTCCGGGTTCTAAAGGCAGGCACATGTGGGTGGACCTTTGGGAACAAAGGGCCCGCGTGACCCACGTGCGCGCCTGCGTGGTTACCTCCACTAAAGCCCTTGTGTGCATGCGTGGGTTGCCCGCCATCTGTGTCACCAGAGTCTGACCTACTCACGCAAACCCCCTGAGCGCATCTGCAAAGGCATAGGGTCGCCGTCATCAGCGTCTGGCGTAGTCACGTCTTCCCACTGTGCGCATGTGTTAGGCAGCCTTTAAAAGCTGGACGCGCCATCTTTAGGCCCTCTTCTTCCCCTGTGCATGTTTCCTCAGGCCTGTGAGCACTATTCTTTTCTAATAAATTCCTAAGTGGGTTCGTTCGCGTCTCGTGTCTTCTTCCCACTCGCATCAGACATAACATTACCCACCATCGTGGTATTCCATAGAGCATTGGTTTTTTTATTTTAATCAAGGTACTCACTTCAAAGCTAGAAAAGTGCAACAGTTGCCCATGCTCATGGAACCCACTGGTCTTTCCATGTTCCCCACCATCCAGAAACAGCTGGCCTGATATAACAATGAAACAGCGTTTTGAAGACACAGTTACAGGGCCAGTTAGATGATTGTAGCCTAGAAGGATGGGGCTGGGTTCTCCAGGAGGCAGTATGTTCTTTGAATATGATCCTTTTCTCCCATGGCCAGGATTCATGGGTCTAGGAATCAAAGGGTGGGAATGCTTCCACTTAGTATCACCCCAAGCGACCTACTGAGAAATTTTTTTGCTTCCTGTTCTGGTAACCAAAAGTTCTGGTGACCTAGAAGTTTTGGTTCCAGATGGGGAAGCACTTCTGCCTGGAGACACAACAAGACTCCCCCTGATCGCTTTGGGATTCTTAAGCCAACAGGCTAAGAAAGGAGCAATAGTGTTAGGAAGGCCACTGAGCTACCAGAGAAAACGGTGAACTGAAAACAGTATCAAATCCCTGTAGGGATCACAGAAATTCATCACCATCAAGGACTTGAAAGATGCCCACCACATCTCCCTTTAACTTTTCTATTTGGCCTGTGCTGAAGACAAATGGATCATGGAAAATGACAGTAGACAACTGAAAATTTAAGCTGTGACTCTGTTTGCAGCTGCAGGGCCAGATGTGGCGTTCTTATAGAAGCAGCAGTATACATACCTTTACAGTTTTACCTCAAGAGTGTTAACTCTCCAGCCTGTGTCATAACTTCATTGGAAATTATCTCTATCACGTGTCTCTTCCACAGAAAATCACATTGGTCCACTATATTGATGATATTATTCTGATTGAACCAAGTGAGCAGGAGGTAGCAACCACTTTGGACTTGTTGATAGCATATAAGAATTTCAGAAGATGAGAAATTAGTTCCACAATCTAGTTGCAGAAGATTATGTTTGAAGTGCAAGAGATCCTTTAGTGTGTCTCTTGTGTTACCATGCCTTATAATTAAAGTCAACGGAAAACTTTAGTATTAGCCCAATCCAGAGAGGATGACAAAGGGCCCAGAACATTTAGGAATGAAGGTTTGGGTCACCTCTCCAGGAAAAGAACCAAGACCTGGTGAGGTGCCTGCTGAAGGTGGAAGGAATACAGATGGATAGGAGTAGAGGAATGTAGTTATAAATACCAGCTAAGACCATGTGACCAGTTGTAGATGCATGGATTGTAATTGACTTGAGCATTTCTTTCTTTTCTTTCTTTCTTTCTTTTTTTTTTTTTTTTTGGTTTTTCGAGACAGGGTTTCTCTGTGGCTTTGGAGCCGGTCCTGGAACTAGCTCTTGTAGACCAAGCTGGCCTAGAACTAACAGAGATCCACCTGCCTCTGCCTCCCAAGTGCTGGGATTAAAGGCGTGTGCAACCACCGCCTGGCGAGCGTTTCTTTTGAGTCTAGCTTGTGTCAAGTTGATATAAAACTAGCCAGCAAACTAGTGTCAGCATATACACAGCTTCCAGTGAGGCAGAAGACTGAGTTTGCCAACAGCATCAAGATCTTGATAGGGTACCACTCCTCATGATACTGAGAACACATTGATTATGTTAGGCCTCCTTTATAAATGACAGGACAGAGATTTGTCCTTGCTGGAATAGATACTTTCTTTTCTTTCCTTACCTAAAATGACTCTGCAGCATCGCCCACTGTGAAGCCATAGGATATCACGATCCTATGTGTCGTTATCATTTCATCTAATGCAAGGTTTCTTTCCACCAAGAATTGCACTTGAAAGCAAGAGAAACAAATTCACGATCTTGGAACTGTCTAGTCCTGTCACATATCATATTACCTGAGAACCTAGTAGATTTCCTGATTACCTAGTAGATTGGTGAAATGATTGATGGGAGCTGTAAATAGAGTACCACTGGACAGACAGGGCTCAGCAAGACCAAGTGCTGAAGACAAGATGAAATAGATGTTTTACACCACTGACCAACAGATGGCGCTGTTTCCCTTACACCGCAAACACAGCAGCCAGATCCTGGAAACCACAAAACCTAAAGACTCACTAACAAAACTTAATTTTGGTTGGCATTTAATTTTCACAGTCTGGAGGCTGTGTCAGGCAGACCTCTATGAATTCTGGGCTAGCCTGGTCACTACACAGGGAGACCAGCCAGAGCTACAAAATGAGACCTAGCCTAAAAACAAAACAAAATCTTAATTCCCTCTCTCCAATATCCTTAGACTCCCCTAGTTTAGAGACCTTTGCCCCTGACTCATTTTGAATTCTTGCTTGAAAAGAGGTCTTGGGCGCAGGTTTTGTGTGGAAGGTGACCCTTGTGAGCATAAGCAGAACAAGAAGAAAGTGAGTCAGAGGCCAAGAGACAATAAGTCTATGACCATTGTGGACAACGGAAGCACAGTCCCACCGAGAACTCGGCAAAATGTGTAAGAAGTTTTCAAATTGTCCTTTTGGAGGCTTGGCAGGCAAGTTGCATGCCCATCAATTCCAATTCATAGACCATTAGCTACCTGGCATTTTGAATCGTAAAGGTGCGGCCCACAGGAACTTACCGCCCATTTATTCAGGAATTGCCTCACTAGCTTTTCCCCTTGGGTTTTTTCCTAATTCAAGAAACGACATTCTTCAGGACCGCATTCCAAATGCCTTCCAGAGGTTACTCAGAGTATTTCTCTCCATCCCTCCACAGCAGCACATGCAGGAGTGGCCATGTTTTCTCCTTGTCTTTATTCTTTCTTTCTTTCTTTCTTTTTTTCTTTTGGTTTTTCGAGACAGGGTTTCTCTGTAGCTTTGGAGCCTGTCCTGGAGCTAGCTCTTGTAGACCAGGCTGGCCTCGAACTCACAGAGATCCTCCTGCCTCTGCCTCCCTAGTGCTGGGATTAAAGGCGTGCACCACCACCACCCGGCTTGTCTTTATTTCTTAGCAACAGTTCCTTTCTTCATGATCCGAGTTTGCAGTGTGGTACTAGTTTTCTAGGAATGCCAGTTTGCAGCTCAGATAATGCCACCTCCACATGCCTGCTGTCTCTCCCATTTCAAGAGGTAGCAGCAGCGATGTACAGACACTCTTCTGGGGTTTGCCTCATTGTCTGCTGTCTATTTGGCTCTTCTGTCAGGTGTTAGAACTAATACACTAAGTTCTTTTCAGACCTCTGGTGGATCATGTTTTTGTGATGAATCCAGCTGATTCCTCACCTAATGTTAATCCCATGCCCTGTCTGGTTCTTTGGGGGTGTATATAACCCCTCAACTGGCAGCCTCAGCACACCAAGAAGAATATGAGCTAGCATCTATTATCTTAATGGTAGATATAGTCAGGATGGATTGCCAGGGATAATAACAATAACCACTAAAACATGAGTTGTGTGTGAATACATGGTTCAAACTGCCCTAGTAATTACAATTTCACAACTCTATAGTCCCATACTAGCTAACACAACAGCTACTAGCCCATGTGCCTGCAGGACAGTAGAAACACGGTTGATCTGAGTAAATACTTACACCAAATGCAAACTACACACCAGATTTTTCAAAGACTTGGTATAAAAAAGTAAAACATCACAATAATTTTCATATTGATTACATATTCATTATATTGATGATCATTTGGATATATTAGATTAAATTCACTGAGTAAAGTTAGTTTCACCTTGCTGTGGAATAATCCTTCAGTACACAGTTAATAGTTATTACTCTCATTGGTTAGTAAAAAGCAGCTGACAGGCTGGTAGCTGGGCAGGAAGTTAGGCAGGAAAGTCAAACTGAGAATGATGGGATGAAGGAGGGCGGAGTCAGAGAGATGCAGCCAGCCAGCCAGCCAGCCAGCCAGCCAGGAAACAAGACATGCTAGAGGACAGGTAAAATCACAAGCCACGTGGCAAAATATGGATTAATACAAATGGGTTAATTTTAATGTAAGAGCCAGTTAGTAATAAACCTGAGCTATTGGCCAAGCATTTATAATTCAGCCTCAGAGTTGGTTATTTGGGATCAGGTGCTCAGGACAGGAAATGCCAGTGTACATCACCTGTTTTTTTTTTCCTTTAGGTGTATTCAGTGTGTCACTTAGATATGTGTAGTAGCGTGCTAGAGATTAATGTCAAGTGTCTTCCTCAACTGCTCTCCACCTAATTTTTGGAGAGAGGCTCTCTCACTGGAGCTTGTAGATTTGGCTAGGTTGGCATGCAGCAAGTCCCATGTGTCCTCCTGTCTCTGTACTCCAGCATTGGGATTACAGGGGCAGGTCACCACACCCAGTTTTTTCACAGGGGTGACGCTGGAATTTTTACTTGGGTGCTTGCATAGCAAGTGTTTTACTGACTAAGTCATCTTTCAACCTTTTCTCATGTGACTACTAGAGAAATTAAGATCACACATCAAGTTAGCATTATAGTCCCATTGTGCAGCACTGTTTTAGGGGCAAAATGACCTTTAAAGGTAATAAGAGCTGAAAATAGAAAAGATGAAAAGAACTATAATTGACTGAATAATGGCTTCCAAAGGTAGCCAGGTCTCTAGAACCTATGGATGTAAGATAGAGGAAACTCACAGTGAATATGGTAAGGATCTTGAGATGAATGCCATTATCCTAGATTATCCACATAAGCTTTAACTGTGAATTAAGCAGAAAACAAAGGGAGATTGATATAGAAAAAGGATATTGAACTCAGTCAATGGCAAGAGCTGAAGTAAGAGACAATATTGAATGCATGAAATACGGAGGAATGGTCCTTAGTCACGCCAGGCCTGCAAGAAATGAAACTCTAGAAGCTGAAAAACCCCAAGAAACAGATCCTCCCATAGAGCCCCCAGAGGGAATATAGCCTGGCTGATTCACTCATTCAGACTTCTCAAGTCTAGTGCTATAAAAACAAAGATCCGGGAGTGCAGCTTAGTAGCAGGGCACTCAAGCCTAGTGTGCCTGAGGCTTGGGTTCACTACACATTCCCAACACACATCATGCTGTTTCAGTTACTAACTTTGCCTTAATTTCTTATAGCAGCCAAAGGAAACCAATAAAGGAAATACACACACACGCACGCACACACACACGCACGCACACACACACGCACGCACACACACACTCTGAATGTGCCAACAGTTTACCTGTGTTGTCTAAATTTAGCTTTCATAGAACTACAAAATAGAATCAGGGCAACATGAGATAAACACACAAACTGGTTCTTATATTTGATGGGTATTTTAGAAGCAAGGAAATCAAGATATACAGAGGTTAAGAAACTTGCTCCAAAATGTTGCAGTCAGTAAAAGGCAGAAGCTAGATTAAGATCTAGGACCATGTGCCTGCAAACCCCATTCTGCTTCCATTATACTATATAAATCTTCTCTTCTCTATTGGACTGCAGTTTTCTTTCAATAGGTCCATAAGTCATGGGACGCACCAGTCGTAAGAGTCTATATTTTACTTCCCGCCATCTAAAATTGCATGTGTCCTGGCAAAGTACCCAAAGCAGATTCCATTTCTGGACATTGCTCAGTCTTGTTAATATGATGGCATTAGAATATATATCCAATGTGATATTCCATGAAATATCCATATGATTTGAGTCCCTTTGTACTGGAATAATATTGAATGTATACATTCCTCCATCTTACGTGACCAAGCTACATGGATTCTAATTCCTGATAAGTAGCAATAAGTTACCTAAATTAGCAGCTTCATATCCTATGCTGGTGGTCATTTTAACTCACTCTAGTAAACATGGAACATTGCCTCTGCAATCAAGACTAAAACTTGATTAAATTTGTAGAAGTCCACTGTCATTCACTGTAATGTACCAAGTTTTTTAAAAGTGTGAGATTTAGTTCGTATATCATAATATCCACTATTTTCATATTTAATTTATTTTTGTGTTGGAGGGAGCATGCGCCTGTCACAGTGTGCTTGTGGAGGTCAGAGGACAAATTGCAGGAGTCAGTTCTCTTCCTCTACCATGTGGGTCCCAGGAGTCCAACGCAGGTCTTCAGGCTTGGTGACAAAGTGCACTTTTTAAAAAAAATTTTTTTTTACCCACTAAACACTTGTTCTTATTTGTCTTTACTAATTTTTTTAAAAAGATTTATTTATCTTTACTTTGTGTGCATGGATGTTTTGCTTGAATGTATCTAATCAATACATACTTGCCTGTGCCCACAGAGGCCAGAAGGGAGCACCAATACCCCCGGAACTGGAGCTAAGTTACAAGCCTCTATGAGTGCTCTGGGAATGGAACCCAGGTCCTCTGCAAGAACACAAGTGTTCCTAAACACTAAGCCATCTCTCCACCCCTAGTCATTACCATTTTAAAATTAATTTTTAAATTTATTTTCTTTATTGTGCTAAAAGATACATAACAGAATTTTAACTACCTTGCATGCATAGTTTAGTGACACTAAGTGTGGTCTCATGCTGTGTGGCACACTACTAGAACCAACTTCTAAAACCTCTTCATTACTCCAAATTGAGATGCAGTGCCAATTAGACAAAGAAGTGCCAACTAAGCAATGATTACCTTTTCCCTCGCACTACTCCATTTTATCTTACTTTCTATCTTTATGAATTTGGCTTTTCTTAATACTTTGTATAAGTGGAACCATATAATGGCTTAAATCAGTTAGTATAGTGTCTTCATGGCTCATCCATGCTATAACAAATATCAGAATTTTATTTCTTTTTAGAGCTAAATAATATTACATTGTATGCATGCACCAGTTTGTTTACCCACCCATCTGTTGGTAAATGTTTGGGTTGCTTCTAAACCTTTTGACTGTTGTGACTTGTACTTTTACAAACACTGGTGTACAAGTATATGATTTGATCCTTGCTTTAAGTTCTTTTATGTATATGCCTAAAGTGGAATTGCTGGGTTATACGGTAAACCTATAGGTTTTGAGGAACCACGGAAGCTTTCCACTTCTACACTGGTTACACCACTTGAGATTCCCACTAGCAATACAAACAATTCCAGTTTGTCTATTGTTGAGGCTGAAAAATGCAGGCCCATTTCCACCTTGTCTGAGGGTCAGAGAGTTTGGAGATTTGGCGAGTGTAGTTGCAAGTCCTAACTCAGGAGGTGATTGCTTAGTTCTTTTGAAATTAAGATAGCTCAGTCTAGTAAGTCCATGCCATCCTGACAGGGGGTCAGGATATGCAAATATACTTCTGCTCCTTCTCTGGTAACTATGAGGTCACTTAGGGAAGGGTGGTCTTCAGAATAGGTGAGCTAGAGCACCTTCGCTCCACAGTTGATGTCTCAGAGTGATAAAGTCATTCATTGACTGTGTGAGTCATCCTTTTTTATCATGTTAATAAAGTATTTTGTTACCCCCCACCCCGCCCGGTTATGTTGGGTATAAAAGCTGTCGAAAAATAAACACGGACGAATTTCAGGATTTCACCCTCCTGATACTTTCTATGTTTTCTGTGTCTTATTATTTTTATGCATCTTCATATTCTTTACTTATATTTCTTCAATTCCCATGTCCTTACCCTGGTAAGAAGTATTTTTGTTGAGGCCAGTCCTGGACAGTCTATTTACCCACAGTTTTTATTCTGCATTTTTTATGAGAGCCACCCTACTGAGTATGTACTGATATCTCATTGTACTTTTGTGTTGCATACTCTTATCTGTTGTGATTGTGAGCATCCTTTTTGTGCCCATTGGCCTTTTGTTCTTCTCTGTAGTTATTCCTGTACCAGCCGCACATTGTTTTGACCATCATGAGTCCACTGGACTTTAGATGGAGCTGGAATTGTAAGTCAAGAGGATATATTCTGACAATCGCCCATGTGTCTTTTAATTTCTGGATGACATTGATTTTTGCTCTTCTTTTATCAGCATTTATAAAACTTCTGGTTGCTCTAATTCACTTAATCTATTGTTCGTCGTAGAAATCTCTAATTGAGTCAACTTTTACTTGTGTATATATGTATTACTGTATATTATCATATATCAGGTATTACTCTGTCATCAAATGCATGGTCTGTATAGTTTGAGGAGGTGGTCGGGTTTTTGTTGTTCTTTGTTTTCACTTTATAGACAGCATTCTTTAGTACACAAAAGTTTTAAATTTTGATGAAATTCAAATTGCGTACTTATTTCCTTCAGTTTTCTAGTTTTGATGTCATATATAAGAAATTGCTGCCCAACTCAAGGTCACAAAGTTTTTTTTTGTCTGTGTTGTTTTCTTTTCAGAGTTTTATAGGCGTAGCTCTTATACCTTTGATCTATTTTGAATTAATTTATATATATATACATAAATACATATATATATATATGGTGTGAGTGAGGTATCCAAGTTCATTTGGGGAGTAGACTGGCTCCTGTGGGATACCTTGTTATCCCAGTACAATCCTTTCCCATTGAATGATCTTAGCATTCCAATTATCAAGGGCTGGAGAGATGATTTGGTGATTAAAAGCATTTGCTGACCTTCCAGAGGACCCGAGTTTTCTTGCAAGAGCCCATATTAAACAACTCATTTTTATTTTTATTTTATGTGTGTGGGTGTTTTGCCTGAATATATGTCTGTACCCTGCTTGTATGCCTGGTGCCCACAGAAACCAGACCAAGGCATCAGATTCTCTAGAAGTAGAGTTACAGACAGTAAGAAGCACTTTATAGGTGCTGGGAATTGAACCCAGGTCTGAAAGAGCAGGCTGTAGGAAGTGAAAAACAAAAACAAAAACAAACCTCTGGGTGAGTGAAGTCCTGAGTAAATGTTTGCTGTTGACAGGGGTATGGCCTTATCAAGAACCCCAAATCCTCGAGCTCAGAGAAATGGGACCAATCTCCTTGAGGCTGAGTGCAAGTACAGACATTGTGAGCAGAAAAGGTCCACCATAGCTGTCTCCCTCTCGGTGTGTATGACCCGACACAGACACTGAGATCAGTTAAACTTCCTCCTTGATCCAACTGTGGACCGTAAGCCCCTCCTCCTTGTTTACCTGTATGTAACAACCCTGCCTCCTTGTTCAGCTGTGTGCAGTGACCCTGCTTCTCTGCTCAACTCTACACAATAAACACACTGAGCTTCAGGTTGCTGATGCTTCTCCACCTAAAAGCCCAAAACACCTGACACCAACTTTCTGTCTGTCTGTCTTCATTCTCTCACCACAACAATCAGGTCCAAGTCCCTGGAAGCCATGTGTAGATGTGGCACCAGTCAGTGCTTTTAACTGCTAAGCCATCTCTACAACCTCTGTCTCTATTATAATTTTTAAAATAATTATTATACAGTGGGCAACTTATTACTATCTGTAACCCCAACTCCAGGGAATTCAAAGTCTTTGTCTAGTCTCCTTGAGCACACAGGCACATGGACACACACACATAATCACAAAATAAAATAAAATGATTCTCTTAAAAACTCAATTGCTAGGCTCTTCTGGTAAAGCTCTTACTTATCAAGCAACCGTGAAAACCTGAGTTTGGAACCACATCACCCACATAAACATCCATGTGTCTGTATCCCAGCATGAATCAAGAGGATCTTAGGGCTTGCTGGTCAGCTGGTTTAACCAAATCTTGGAGCTTCAAGTGCAGTGACAGGCAACTGTCTCAAAAAGAAGGTGGAGTGATGGTGGAAAACACCCAACATTGACCTCTGGCCACGTGTTCATGTTCATACATGTGCCACAAACACACACATGCATACATGCACGAAATAAAAGTAAATTTTTTTGTTGTTCTTTATTTTCGAGACAGGGTTTCTCTGTAGCTTTGGAGCCTGTCCTGGAACTAGCTCTTGTAGATCAGGCTGGCTTCAAACTCACAGATATCCACCTGCCTCTGCCTCCCTAGTGCTGGGATTAAAGGCATGCGCCACCACTGCCCGGCAAAGGTAAATTTTCTACAAGTTGAGTTGACCATAGAAGATGGGCTTGTTTCTAGACTCTCAATTCTGGTCCATTAATCTCTTATACTTATTCTTATGCCAACTCTACGCATTCTTCAGCACTGTAGCTCCATTGGCCTTCAGCAGAGCCTAGAACAGCAATCTGAGGATTTAGATAATGAGAACAATAACCCTTGTGTCTTTCAATTTCTTGAGGGTGACACTAATCTTTCCTACTCTTTTCATTGACCTGGAAAGCTCTGCTCATGCTGATCCATTTGATATTTCTATCTTTTAAAGTTTAGACTACCTCCTGTGAACATGTAGTATAATATCTTATTGCACCTTTAATTTTCATTTTCTTTTGACCAAAGAGACTAATTTCTCTTATGCCTATTAGAGTTCTTATATCTTTTTTGTTGTGGAATATTAACTTTAACTAGGCAAAGACGTATTTCATGTGTTTATGCTGCAGAATATTATTTTAACTGTGTGAAGGTATGCTACATTTGTTTCTGCTGCCTTTGTTAATAATGTAAAGATGTGTTACATTTGTTTAATTGTGTAAAGATAAGTTGCAATTGTTTCACCTTGCCTGCCTAAGGCACCTGACTGGTCTAATAAAAAGCTGAGCAGTCAACAGAGAGGCAGGAGAGAGATCGATGGAGCTGACTGGTAAAGAGAATAAACAGGAGGGGGAAACTATGAATAAGAGAGAGAAAGAAGAGAGGAGAGAATGAGGAAGAAAAAGAAAAAGACATCCAGGGCCAGTCAGTCGCCAGCTAGCCAAATACAGAGCAAGCAGGGAATAGGACATCCAGAAGGAAAGAAAGGTTAAAAGCTCCGAGGCAAAATGTAGATGAAGAGAAATAGGTTCATTTGAGTTATAAAAACTAGTGAGAAAAGGATAAGCTAAGACCAAACATTCATAGCTAATATTAAGTCTTCATGTCATGATTTGGGAGCTGACTCATGGCCCAAAAGAAAGCCCTGTACATTTTTTCCAAGATGTATTGTCAATTTTCTCTCAATGACTTATGGAAGTTAAATACATATGTTCCAACTGATTCTCTTGCCAATCATATATGTTATAAATGTCTTCTCTTTGGCTATCTGAATTATCTATTTTTGTACAAACATTTAATGCTAATATCAAATTTATAAAACCTTTCTAAATGGTCATCGACTTTTCTGCATTTATTTTTGCCTGCCCAAAGCCATAAAGATGTTTTCCCTATGTTAACTTCAGTATGTTTTATTACTGTAATTGTAACATTTAGATCGGAAACTCACCAAGAATGTATGTGTGTGTGATGGTGATCAAAGTTATTTTTATATGGTTATATTATTCATTGAGCAACGCTTATTGGAAAGGCAATCTTTATCTGACTGCTTGCTATTGTCAACTTTGTCATAAATCAAGTGGCTATGTGTAAGTGGATTTGTTTCTGTATACTATTTGATATTCATGCAACACTGTTTTAGCTACTATAACTTTATAATGATCCCAGTGACCCATGCATTCGTTGTTTTTGTGTCACTAATCTAATACCTGACAGACTTTATTTGGCCCATGGTTCAGAGGACATACTCCATCGTGGTAAGGAAGAAATGGCACGGGCATGCAGCATCTGCTTATAACCTGGTGTAAATCCTCAAAGTCTACTCCTCCCCCTGCAAACCCACTTCTTCCATCTAGGGACCAAATGTTCAAATACATGAGCACATTCATGTGGGACATTTCACATTCAAACCAAGTCAAGCAGTTATGTAAACCCTTCCTTGTTCTTATCAAGATGGAGTTAATCTTTTTTTTATAATTTGATCTTTTCTTTTCATATAAGTTTTAGAATCAGTGTGTCGATTCCATGGAATAAAATTTCTGGGGCTTAGGAAGAAATTGCATTGAATACATATGTGAAATTAGGGAGATCACACCTCTTACAGATGCTCCTGATCTTGAACACAGTGTACCCTTTGAGTTCCTAAGATATATGCTTTCATTTTCTTTAGAACATGACTTGGGGAATATCTTCATAGATAGTAGTAAAGACACTGGATCTCAAAATTGTTGCACTGTATTTTGTTAGATTTTTTTTAACTTGCAAATAACATTGTATTTACCTTGTAGCTTTGGTTACTGGAAAATAGGAAATAGATTGATATTATATACAGTAATATTGCCAAGTTTATTTCATATAATCAGCATGATTTACTATAATATTGTGTAGTAGATTTCTTTTAATTGTTTTTCTGCAAAATGTCATTTGCAAATACTTAGAGCTGTCCTTCCTTTCCAGTATTTGCACCATTAATATACTGATCTTTATTGTCTTTTTTAAGATTACTATTATGTTCAGTTATTTACGTATATATGTGGATGTGTAGATGTGTGTATTTGTGTGTGTACACACGTTCACCTGCCACATTGCACATGTGTTTGGTCAGAGAACAATGGGAACCAGTTCTGCCATGTAGAATTTGGGGATAGTGTTGGTCCTTAGACTTGGCAGCAAGTGCCTTTTTCTATGGAGTCATCTTGCTGACCCACTTTGTCTTCTTTTTTTTAATATTTATTTATTATGTATACAATATTCTGTCTGTATGTATGCCTGCAGGCCAGAAGAAGGTACCAGACCTCATTACAAATGGTTGTGAGCCACCATGTGGTTGCTGGGAATTGAACTCGGGACCTTTGGAAGAGCAGGCAATGCTCTTAACCACTGAGCCATCTCTCCAGCCCCCACTTTGTCTTCTGAACTGGTCAGTGCCTCTGATTTAAAGTTGGAGAGCAGTGAAAGTGTGGGCATAGCTAGCTATTCGCTTGTTGGGGAGCTTCTAATATTTTACCTTTAGGCATAACCAATGAGTTCATACATACATTGTTTTTCTCATGTTTAGAAAACATTGAAAGATAATTTCCAGGTATGACACATGCCTATAATCACAATGCTTAGGGGGTTGAGGTGTGGAATATTGGAGGTTTGAGGCCAGTCTGAACATAGTAAAGCCACCTTGTCTCAAAACAAAAACAGAGAACCAGAACAAAGCAAAACAAAAAATCTGAAAATCAAGGAAGAAAATCACTACCAAAATATAATTTCAGAGCCAGTGAAAATACACTTCAAAATGAAGTTGATATAGATGCATTTCAGATAAGCAAAACTTGGGAAATTACTGCGCAGTGATTCTACGCTACATATAAATAATAATAAATAACAAATACCGGTGAGGATGGAGAGAGTAAGAAACCCTTATATAGCCATGACAGGAATCTATATCAGTTCAACCACTGTGAGAAGCAGTATCAATGTGTAGCAGGAATTCTAATTGGTAAATAAATAATAATAGTAAATAAATCCAGAATCAGATACAGGAACTAATCCTAAAGATCAGAGAGCCAGAGTGGCAAGCCACTAGAGTGTCCTTATCTCTAACCAATGCTCAGACAAAAGGGGTGATCCTGTGCTCAGTCTGCACTGAACTCCTCAGACTTCACTGCTCCTCAGTCTGCCCCTTATCTACACTGAGCTCCTGTCTCCTCTTGCCTTATACTCCTCTCTCTGCCCAGCCATATCACTCCTGTCTCCACCTCCCTAGTGCTGGGATTAAAGGTGTGGGATCCCAGGTTCTGGGATCACCTTTGTGTGAGCTCTGTTTCTCTTTTAGACTGGGTCAATCTTGTGTATCCCAGGGTGGCCTTGAACTAAGAGAAATTTGTCTGTCCCCCCAAGTCCTGAGATTAAAGGTGTGTGCCACCATTGTCTGGCCTCTAGTGGCTTAGCTCTGCCCTATGATATTCAGGCAAGCCTTATTTGTTAAAATGCAAACAAAATATCACTGCAGGATGTTCCTCAGAAAACGTAAAAGTAGAGCTACCATATTGTCTAGCTGTATTCCTGCCAAGCATAAACTCAAAGAAAATGAAGTCAATATACAAAAAAGTCACCTGTGTGCCTGTGTTTATTAAAGCACTTTTATGGAATTAACCTAAAACCTATTAGCAGGTAAATGGATAAATAAAATAGTGTGTGTGTGTAGTATTATCGTCATGTGTGTGTAGTATTATTCATCCATAGAGAATAAAATCTTAGCATTTATAACAAAATGGATGAACTGGAGGATATTATGTTAAGTGAAATAATACATAAACACAAGTTTCATGTATTCTCTCTTACATGCAGAACAAAGAACAAAGAACAACAAAGGGGCGGCTCTAAAAGTAGAAGAGCAATTACTAGAACAAAGAAAGGCGTGAAGATAGTGGTTGCTATGTGAGCTTTCCTGGGGAGACCTGAACAAACATCTGTTTGTTCCAGCCAGGGCACCAATGACAGGCCAAAGACAGTTTCCTCTGAGTCTAGCTTGGCGAGGCAATTCATTCACTGGGTTTACTTATGGGGCCATGGGTAACTAAAACTTCTACCCCAGCATGGTGACAACTCAAAAAAGTCACACTCCTAGTCTCTTCTCCTCCCGCAACTGCTACTCCTGTAACCTCAAGGAGAGGTTTCTGAGCTTCCGAGTTTCCCTCCTTGGAAGATTGGTTCCAATTTGGAGGAAATGGTTACACAATCGTTGTGAAGGCAGAAGACGAGTGGCTGGGCACAATAAATTCACAGTATGTGGACATAGGAAAATATCACAATAGTCTCATTAATTTGTGCAATGAGAAATAAAAGAACAGGATTCTGAGGTCTAGGCTCTCTGGTATAATCAGTGCACTATGTCCACTTCCAATTCTGATTCCATTCTCCTACTTGGTGGAGAGCAGGTGAGAGTCTGTTTAGTCAGGGCAGGTGAGATATCTCTCACTCGATGAGTAAACACTGAACAGAGACCAGAATTCATATTTTGGTGCAGTCTAACTCGGTCTACGCAATTCTAAAACAGATGACATATTCTCTCCAGGAGGTCAGATGGTTCCAGACTTGAAAGACCAAAACCTAGCTCAACTACAGGTAGTCAATTTAGCAAGACTGCCTCAAAAAAACAAAACAAAACAACCAAAGGATTGGAGATATAATCCACTGATAAGAGTGCTCACCTAGCAGGTACAAGGGCCTCCATTCAATCCCCAGTGCTCTGAAACAAAACAAAACAATGACCAGATAGAGCCAGTTGAGGTGGGATTTGTGATCAGAACTGAAAAGTCACAAGCAGGGAGGTAGAGATGAGGAAATACACATTAGGTAAAAGTGACTTACAGAGAAACCCCTGGGATGATGCCTGGGTGCTTTCCAGCATGGATAGGGGAGAGGCACGTGAACCCCCACCCCTAGCTGAGAAGCTATATTGGCAGTTAATGACTGTTGGGGGTTGGGAGTCATTTTGTCTTTAGAAGTGGAAGATGCATTGTATGGGTAAATTGCTCAAGATCCTAAATAAGGCCTTCGCACATGCGCAATAAGGCAGCCCTAATTGGGTTGTTTAGAAGGGAAAAAGACATGAAAGTAGAACTATGTTAGGAGAAAGAGAGGGTCCATGGGGAGCGGGAAGGGGGTCAGCAAGAGGGGGCGGGTATGATCAAAATACATAATCTACATGCATGAAATTCTCAAGAATAAATAAGAATTATTTTTAAAAGAAAGGTGGACATTTACTGAGAATTTGGGGAGGGTTTCCAGGCCTCTCGGGTCATTCCAGTCTATGTTCCCCTGCTTCCTTTAGCTCCAGCATTGATACTAGCTTCTTCCTCTGTAATCTAATTTTGTGTGAGGCATATCTGTCTGGAACGGCTTAAATGTCCCTCCCCTTCCCACATTCATGTTGAAACTTGATCCCCAAAGCAACAAAATATTAGGGTGGAGTCTTTAGGAAGTATTGAGTCACGAGGTTCTGCCCTTTTGAATCCTATTGTGTACCTATGAGGACATAGGATGCCTGGTTCTCAGGGATGGAATAGAAAAATGCCATCCTAGAGGCAGCTAACAGTCCTGGATACTAAGTCTGCTGACACCTTAATCTTGGACTACTCTTCCTCCAGAACTATGAGAAATAAATTTCTGTCCTTTATAAACATAAAAGTTACTCCTATCTTAGGTATTTTGCTACAGCATTACCAATGGAACATGTACACTCATACATGTACACTGAAAACTCAGGTCAGTTATACATCAAGTGTTACTAATAATTACTTGTAAGAATACAAAATCTTGCTTAAGCAACATTGTACTCCTCTTTTTCCTTGTTCTCTTATTGCCATCTTTAGCCAAGTTTCACCTCCTTCTTCATGTTCTTAATTTTTCCTGCTAAAGCTGTGGGAAAGGGATTCTGTGGCTTTACTAACACACAAGTCTTGGGAAGGAGCCTAGGGAGAGATCTGAGATCTTGGGGGGTGAGGCTCAATTAAGACAGCCACACTTTATCTTCTTCCGTATACTAACCCTTCTGAGCTATTTTTGAGTGTGTAAGGAGCATGGTTAATAATATCAGGTCTTCTGGGAGGTGTGGACACTCTACAAATACAGGGCACAAGTCAGAGACGATCCTCTGTCTAATATCTGATGACTTGAACTGGCATTAGGGCCAGAGATGGACCAGTGAAAGTGACAGAGGGCCATAAATGTGAATTGCCGGAAAGAGGGGAGGAAGCTATCATTACATTTCATTATTGGGACAGATAATAAGTTTAACTTGGGGAAAACCTTTACTGCAAAGAGATCACTTTGAATTTCTTTGAAGCACTTCTAGTAGGTTATTGTGATTTTATGAGAACTTATACCTCTTGGATACTTCTTGGATCTGGAACTGCTCACTGAGTATTGTATACACCTACACTTAGGCACCTCCTGCCACCCTCTAAGACTCCCCCATAACCCTGGAATTCTCACATCTCCCCTCCAAAGACTAACAAAAGACTAAACAGCCAACAAAATCCTCCTAATTGCGTGATCATTCAGACTAAGTTGTTTGCCCATTCGC
Organism: Ondatra zibethicus; assembly: GCA_004026605.1. Classification (NCBI taxonomy): domain Eukaryota; kingdom Metazoa; phylum Chordata; class Mammalia; order Rodentia; family Cricetidae; genus Ondatra; species Ondatra zibethicus. Next base: position 152,021 of record PVIU01001046.1, on the reverse strand, counting down.
TACCCTGCCCCGCTTCCTTTGTTCTTTGTGTATTCCATCTGTATAGAGTTGTAAACCCATCGAGTTTGTTGGCTTTTCTACTTAGGTTGTTTATTGTGCCAAACCTCTTTCATTCAGGGTGGAAAGGCTTGTAAACATAAGTATACATGCCACACATGTCAGGTGTGTGCTGTTTCATTTTAAAAACCAGTTTCTTGTAAAACAGAGCTTATCAACTCAAAAAGTAAGAAATCCACAAATTCCTTTTCCAAATTGTTCACCTAACCTATAGTATATATTTCTAAAACAATCCCAATAGAGCTGAACTCACTCATTCGCAGAAACTTACGGAATTTCTCTTATTAGCAAAGCTTTCCCACAGCTATGTAGTCATGTTGACAATCACAATAAACTGCTAAATGCCATAGCAGATAAACACATTAAACACAAAATAGAAAATGAGACCTAGGATATCAACAGTTTTGCATTCCTGGAAGTTGAGCATCTCCTTTGGGAAACACCTATGGAGTCTGGGAGATAGAAATGTTCTAGAAGAAAAAAGACAAAGGTTGAACCTCCTTCTGGGAAGCAGATACCTTAGGAAGATGCAGTCTTCACAAAGCATGGTACATGCATCAGATGGGTTTTTAAGTGATGTCATTTATTCAAGGTTAAGTGGTGGGAGAGATAGAGAATGAATGTTTGGGTTTGATTCCAAAGCTGTCTGTGATATTTATCTACTTATTTTTATTTTTGAGATTATAATATAATTACATTTCTCCTTTCCCTTCCCGCTAACCAAACCCCTTCCTGCTCTCTTTCAGATTCATTGGCCTCTTTTGTCTAAGATCTTTCTGTGACATCATACTGCTTGCTAGCAAGGCGAAATACTTTAAATGTTGTATGATGCCATCTGTATGAAGTTCAAGAACAGAGACCATGTATCCATGATGAAACAGGCCAGAACTGTATATACTCCATCCCTTTCTACTCTCCTGCTAATTAAGACTTCTCTGTGTTGTCCAGGCTGGTCTTGAACTTGAGGACTCCTCAAGTGAATCTCCTTCCACAGACTCAGTTAGCTGAGACTACAGGCAGGTACCTGCTTCTCTGGATGTAGGTGCTTCGGGAAGAGGAAGACTTGGAGTGCTGGGCAGATTTCACAAGTGTACATAGACCTCAAAAAAAATTATTGAATTACCAGGCATGATGATTCATGTCTGAAATCCCAGCACTTGAAAGACAAAGACAGGAGAATTGCCATGAGTTCAAAGTGCAGCTTGGTTTACTATCTCAAAAAAAAATCATTGAGTTGCATTCTTAATATTTGTGTACTTTATAGAATATAAATATGTCCTAATAAAAATGTAAATAAAAGAAAATTGAAAGCTGATTTCTGTGTTTTCATGTTCTTTCATAGGCTACTTACTTGAAAAATGTTTTTCTCTAAAGTGAACTAAATATATCCAAATGAGAAAAGATTAGTTTGACTTCTCTCAAATGTACATTTTTACTATAGTCTGTTTCAATTACTCCTCCAAAACATGGGTCTAAGAGGTGAAGAGATGCCTAGAATTTCTTCAGGAGTCTCTGTTTCTGCCACCTGGATCCTTTTGAAACTCCAATGAAAGCAAGGCCTGAGAGTTTCCATCCGGAAATTATGCACACAGCCATAGAATTCTGCACAGGTTTTGGAAATAAACACTCTTGAACCATGTACAGAGCCATTTAGTGCCCAAAGATCTCAAAACATGGTCTTCTGAGTTAAGTTAGACTCTTTCCTACGTTTGAGGGGGAGAAGTAGTTCATAAGAAAGAAAGTGGCTAAAGGAAACAGGTCCCAGAACTTCCAGGGTTGGTTTGTACTGATACTTCATAGCTGCTTTCTTTTTATCCCATTAGCTTTCGTCTGCCCCGTCTGTCCCCCCCTTCGCCCCCCCCCATCTCCATCTGGGAGTCCTGGAGTTTAAAAGAACCTCCGATACTTTGTATCCAATCCATTGTGATTGAATTACATCCGAAGCTGTTGGAATTTACCTTTTACTTGAGAATAATCCACTCAAAACCGAGTTCCTTTTATGAAATGGGATTATTTAATTTTTCACGGAATACCTCAAAACCCAGGACTGAAAGCGTAATATGACACAGTAATGAAGGTTTTATTCCTTTAATGAAGTTGACTCTGAAGTTTGTCTTTTTTTACACTCCGATATTTAAAATGCTATTCTACACTGGCAATTATCTTGTCTCTGAAACCTTAGAATGGTCTCTGACCAAACGTTAGATTCCAGTCTGACCCAAGAAACTTTTGTAATTCATGCTCACTCGATTCCTGCTCCTGATCCAGAGCCTGTGAGAAAGGAAAGACAACCCCCTCCAATCTCTCTCTCTGTCTCTCTGTCTCTCTGTCTCTCTCTCTCTCTCAGTGAGCTATTTTTCTGTACAACTCTCCTTTGTAATTTTTCTTCCCCCATGGGTGATGAAAGCATACATTTATCAAATCCTTCACAGTATGTACCAGTTACTGTTCTAAAGCCATTACACGATTTAATTCGCCCTTCACAACTATTTACAAATTTCTTTTAAAAAAAGAAAGAAAAGAAAAAATTATTTTATAAAAGTGCAAACGGTTCTTAAAGGCCCAAATAATATAAATTGAACATCAGATGCAAACATCTGGCTGCAATTCCTGATACTGTACTTCCTGCTGTGGTGAAATTAAATAAGACACACTGAAGCCTGGGAAATGGATACTGCTGGTCTGTTCCTCGGGCAAAGAATTTTTTTCGAGGTACAATACTGTATTGTTTTTCACCAAAATCTGCAGGCTCTTTCACAGATGGAAGCCAGGAGCGATGCGCAGGGTGGCCAGAGAGTTTCCCGCCAGGAACAAAACTGAAAGGAAAGGCGAAGTGCTAGGGAATCGGGGTTTATTCCCAATGGTATGGCGGAAAAGGTGAAGGGGCCCGCGGGGGTCTCGCGGCCCCCGCAGCTGGCTCGTCCGCGGGCTCTAGTGGGAGGCTCTGAGCAAGGGCCCGCCTTCAGGGCATCATGGCCCAATCAGCGACAGGCACGGCGCTCCGGGCCCGCCCCCGCCCCCACGGCCATATAAGTTTGGGCCTGGCGGGCCTCCGCAACGCAGTGGTCGCCAGACTTCGGGTTGGCACTGCGGAAGCCCGGCCGCCGCCTCGGCCGCCGCCCCCCGCCCCCCACAGGCAGCGCCGCCCCTCTGTGGACGCCCGCGAAGCAAGGCTGCCAAGCCCGGGCTCCGCCTGCCTCGTTCCTCGCGGTTTTCCGCGTCCTCGCCGGGCGGGCGCGATGCGGCTGGGCCCAAGGCCCGCGGCGCTGGGGCTGCTGCTGCTCTACGCCGCGGTGGCCGGCGCCGGCAAGGCGGAGGAGCTGCATTACCCGCAGGGCGAGCACCGGGCGGACTACGACCGCGAGGCGCTGCTGGGCGTCCAGGTGAGGATGCCAGGCAGGGTTCCGCACCGCCACGGGCTTTGTCCAGTGACAAAGCTGGGCGGCCAGGCGAGGCCTTGGCTGGGGCGGCCTGACAATGGGGGCCGGGCGGGGCTCCGCTTGCGCTCTAGGGGCCCCTGAGGCCTGTAAAGCTGGTGGAACTGTTGCAGCTCCAGGGCTGAGTCCTTTCTATTACTGGAACTAAGAGGACAGGATCACTTAAGGTGGTAGGGGGGACGTATTGAAGAGAAAGTGTGGGTCATCCTGAAACCTTAGGGGCAAAAATGAGGCATGCGGTAGCCCTATTTCCCTCCGCCATTGTACCCCAATGATTGTAGTACTTGATTCTCTTGTGTGTGATTTCCCTCCCCAAAGGAAGACGTCGATGAGTATGTTAAACTTGGCCACGAAGAGCAGCAGAGACGACTGCAGTCGATCATAAAGAAAATTGACTCGGACTCAGATGGTTTTCTCACTGAAAGTAAGGACTGTCTTGCACTGCCAACAATGGAGAAAGCCCTTTGTAGGAGAATAGTGTACATTTAAGAATAGTGTTGTCTGTTAAATATAGATTACTGGTGTTCCAACAAGCTAAAAGTACTGTGATATGGAAAATAGGTCTTTTTTTCCTGGAAGTTAGGCTGCCGAATAAAATCCGTGCTTTCTCCAATGGTACGCAAACATCACTGCCCATAATAGGATAAGTTTGCAAGTCATACCTTGAGACACCCTCTTTCTCACATCACTTTCCTCATTGCCCTTACTCCGCTCCATTTTAGAGACATTTGCCCAGACCCTTCTTAAGACATCACATGATACAGTAGTACTCCTTTGGTATGTGGAATTTTAAGAATCTGCTTTTATTAGTCTATTATAACAATAAGCAAATAGAAAACATTTTGTTGCATTGAATTATATTTATTGCAATATAAAAAATGTTGGTGTTGATGGGGGCTTAGAATCATTCTCTCTCTTCACAGAGAAGAGGAGATTCAGGTACAAAGAGGAAAACCTTATTTTCAAATAAATGGTAAACCCAGGAGTAGAATTCAGCTATCTTAGTCTTAGTTCAGTTTTTAATGTCCTCAATTCAAAACAAACAACACTGTGCTTTTAGGTAGGCTGTTAGGCAGAAATGGAACACACAGATGATTGAAAGAGTGTTCTGAATAAATTGCTAGCAATACCCCCCCATTTGATTCAAATGAGTCCTGTCAGTATTCCAGGTTGATCCTTTGAAGGCTCAGAAATTTGTTATTGTGACAGCAAGCTGTCTGCGGCATCTCTCACTTAAATGTTGTTCAGCATCCAGATAATGAAGTTACCGGAGAGGGAATTACAGTGTGTGCTGTCACTAAAGTTGTTGCATTGGTGCCCTCAGGTCTGTTCCTATTAAACAATGATGAAACCTCTGATAGGGTAGGTCTGTCTTTGGTTACACTAGAGTAGACAAATGGAATTGATCTGGAAAACTGTAGTACTTGTTGGAACCTAGATGTATTTAAATAGTCTGGGTCTTCATTTTACAGGTGAGAAAACAAGAACTTGAAAGGTCAGCTCCCTCTTAGGGCCAAGCTGAGCTGTGAGCCTGCAGTGCTGGTCCCTGTCACATTCTGTGTTCTGCTGTGCTCCACTAAATCTTTTAAAGTAGAGAAAGACTTGCGGTTCTTACGGAAACACACAAGCCACTTGAGGACCCTGAAGAGAACTTTGCTGATTTGATGGCCAGGGTTGGGAGTCTCTGAAGCTGGGCCCAAAGGCTCTGAGGCAAGCTTAAACCAGGGAGTTAAGGCCAGCTTGGGCAACAAGGAGAGACCCACATCTTTAAAAAAAAAAAAAAAAAAAGAAGTCCTTACGTGGTAACAAAACACCATAGTTCAAGCTCTGAAGCCAAAAGTAGGTTAGAATCTAGACTTTTAGCTATGAGACCTTGGTCTTTCTGAACCTCAGTTTCATTAACTGAAATAATGATGATTATAAGTTTGCTCAGTGTGTGGTTGCATAAAAATTATTAGGGTTTTGGGGTGGGAGGTAGGAATCGCCTTTGCATGTCTATGTACCTGAGCCATTCCAGACCAGCAGAGACGCACCAGTCTTTAAACCGGCTGCTGTGTGCTCATTCTCTGCTCACAAGTAGCCGTCGTTTGCTCCCTACCTATTTTCTGTGATGCAGTAACTGCCTCTGTGAAGACATTTTTAAACGTTTATCGGAAAATGGGCATTTGGAATTTAAGAACTTACCCCATTCCTTCAGGTACCAAGAGAAGACAGGCAGTTATGCAAGAAAGGCAGAAAATAACCTTGCTACTTTGTTAACATTTCTTCCACATGGCTGTGATATTTAAAGGAACTATACCATACCAGCATTTCTCTGCTTTGGGGCAGAACTTGAATACCTGTACAATTTAAGCCATGTTTACTAACATACCTTGATTAAGATGTGATGGCACCCAACTGTATCCAGTCCCAACACTTAGAAGGCAGAGGCAGGGGATCTCTGAGTTTGAGGCCAGCCTGGTCCATGTAGTGAGTTCTAGGCCAATCTGGCTATATAGTAAGACCTTGTCCTCAAAGGGGAAAAAAAAAGAGCACACAGTAAATATATATATTTATACATGTTTTTGTTCAACTTATAAGTTAAAGGAAAGCTTAAACCTTTTATAAATAATAAAACTTTTTTCTCTAATGCATAGTACATAGCCATTCAAATACCTGTGCTTAAGAGATATGCACAGCTCTCCCCACCTCCTCATTTTTATCATGCTATTAGGCCAGTTTTCAGGCCTTGCAAACATGGAAGTTACTTTTTCAAAAAAAAAAGCTAAGAAATCATCACTCAGATTGGGATTCTTATGCACATTCTGTGTGCTTGAAAATTCTCACAGGTGAACTCAGTCAGTGGATTCAGATGTCTTTCAAGCATTACGCTATGCAAGAAGCCAAACAACAGTTTGTCGAGTATGATAAGAACAGTGACGGTACTGTGACGTGGGATGAATACAACATCCAAATGTACGACCGCGTGATTGACTTTGATGAGAACACTGCTCTGGATGACACGGAAGAGGAGTCCTTCAGGCAGGTGGGTCCAAGCTGGTCCTTCTGGTCACACCCTGTCTCTGTACTGTTTGAGTGAGTACAAACAGGCCTGCGGTCCTAGACAGTTGCCTTGTTCACTGGGCAGCCCCCAGTTCCACTTCAGTGGTTGCTTTGATGGTTTCCTTGTAGCCAAATGTACGCCTCTTAACTCTGAGCCGAAAGCATCTGTTTCCTCTTCACCCATTTGTCCTCCTTTCCAGAGTTGCTCCTTAAGTGCATTCTGGTGATACTAATATGTATCTCAGTATTTTATCTTTAGAATAACTTAACCATTAGCTTTATATCATAGTTACATATTTTATTGCATATCCCTATCCTTTAAAAATTATATGAAATAAAGATGTAATTGTAGCAAAATATATTATTTTCCATTATCTTGTTTATTTTTGTTGTGATACTTGAAAGTTAGAGAATACCCTTGGGTGTCAGTCTTCACCTTGCCCTTTGTTTGAGACAGGGTCTCTTGTGTACTGCTGCATGTTTCAAGGTAGCTGGCTCTTGAGCTTCTCAATTACGTTGTGTCCACCTTCATTGTGCTGGAGAGGTGGTGATTGCAGACCATCATGTCCTGCTTTACATGGATCTGAGCCCAGATGCTCACACTTTCATGGCAAGCCCCTTACCCACTGAGCCATCTCCCCTTACAGTTCCCCTTTTTACATTTTTTTAAAATGGTATTGGAGATTGAATCTAAACAAGCGCTCCTCTGTGAGCTTTATCTCATACCCATTTCAACCTTTATAGAGCTTTCAATAGTGTTGATTATATTCCTCTTGTTCGACCAGTTGGTCGAACTCTTTTCATTTTGCAAAACTGAATTCTGTGTACCCATTGTGCCCATTACACAGTAACTCCTGTTTCTGCTCCCACCATTCGGTCATGAATTTACCTGTTCCCCAGTCCTTCATGGAAGGAGAATCGTGTTTGTCTCTGTTATGACTGCTTTATTTCATTTAACATAATGTCCTCAAAGTTTATCCATGTCTTAACATATGCCAAAATGTTCTACCTACAAGGGACATAGTCTAAAAAGACCAAATATCTGCCTGGCAGTGGTGGCACACACCTTTAATCCCAGCACTCAGGAGGCAGAGGCAGTCAGATTTCTGAGTTTGAGGCCAGCCTGGTCTATCTACAAAGCAAGTTCTAGGACAGCCAGAACTACACAAGAAAACCATGTCTACAAAAACAAACAAAAAAGACCAAATATTCTAGTGTGTGTGTGTGTGTGTGTGTGTGTGTGTGTGTGTGTGCAAAAGAGAGAGAGAGACATATTTTGTCTTCTTGAATTCTTTTTTTTTTATTCTTTGGAATTTTCATACATTTATACAATGTATTTTAATCACGTTCACCTTTCATTACCTCTCTGATTTCCTCTAATACCCAGCTTATCTGGTCTCTTCCCAACTTCATGTCCTTTTTTTCAGTTGACTCCTGTAATGAGTATGGTATACAAATCTCTCTTTTAGATCTTGCTTTTGATTGTCTTGAGTACATTCCCAGAAATGAGATTGTTGGAGTAGCTCTGATTTTAGTTTTCTGAAGGTACTGCAGTATAGTTTTCCATAGTACTGCCTTATTTATAATAACTCAGTTCTGAAGGTCCAGTGATTTCAGTCTGTTGAGTGTTGAGTTTTAATTTTTTTGATTTTATTTTATTTTATTTTGGTTTTTTTTTTTTTTGAGCCAGGGTTTCTCTGTGTGTATTTCTGGCTGTCCTGGAACTCGCAGAGATCCACCTGCTTCTGCCTCCTGAGTGCTGGGATGAAGGTGTGCACCACCATAGCCAGCTGAGTTTTAATGTTTTTTATTTTGTTTTGTTTTATTTTTCGAGACAGGGTTTCTCTGTAGTTAAATTTTAATTTTTTTAAAGCAAATAAATAGCTTAAGGAGAAATGAGAAGAACTATTTTTGTTAAGAACTTTTTAAGACTTCAAGGAAGTCTGTTAAACCAAAAGTATATCAATACAAATGATTATATGCTTGAGAAATTAACATTCCAAAAGCATTTAAAAATTTTTTTACTGTAGAAAAGAATAAAAGTAAAAACAAATACTTTGTTGTAAATGATATGTCTCAAAAAGGTTTAGGTTATTAGAAATCATTTGAGCCTTTCTGCTTTATTTGTATGTGTACCTCTAATAGTCATCATTTATCGTTGTAGGTAGTATTTATTTTAGAATTGCACTGGCCACGTGAACTATATAGGCTACCACTGACTCCAGCTTCTTATTTTTCTGCTACTGACTATCCTCTTTTTGTTTGTTTTTTGTTTTGTTTTGAAACAGTGTCTTACTGTGTAGCTCTGCTGGCCCAGAACTCTCCATATAGACCACTCTTCCTAGACTCACAGAGATCCACCTGCCTCTTAGTGCCTGCACTAAAGGAGTGCACCACCACTCCCTGGTTGAAGGCTGGACCTGTCCCTATGTCACCATTGTGCAGGTTAAAGGTTTCATCCTCCACGCCAGTCTGCCTGGCTTCACATCCAGCTCTGCCACTCAACAGTTGCTAAACCTCCCTTACCTCAATTTCCTCATCACTAAAAATGGGATAATCCCCACCGAGGATAATAATAGTATGGGAAAACAATATACAGTAGCAGTTGGAATGATGAGTAGTTAATTTCCAGTTGAAAGAATATTATAAAAGAAGCAGTACTTGGGAGGTGGCATCAAGAAGACCTCAAGTTGTAGGCAGGACTGTTTTGGGCCAGCGAGATGGCTCAATGGATAATGGTGCTTGCTGCCAAGACTTAGGACCTGAGTTTCCTCTTGAAGACCCACAGGGTGGATGAAGAGAACTGACTGTCACAAGTTGTTCTCTGACCTCCACATATGTTATAATACCACCACCACCTTCCAAAATAAATAATGTTTAAAAGTGTAATGAAGAGAGGAGAAATAGCATGGTCATTAAGATCATTTGTTGCTTTTCCAGAGTACCCAGGTTCAATTCCCAGCACCTACAACTGCCGTCCCAGGGATCTGATGCCCTCTTCTGGCCTCTGTGGGTATCAGGCATTCATGTGGTACACAGACATACATGCGGATAAAACACCCATATACATAACTTTTCTTAATGTAATGGGAAAAAAAAGACCTGTTACATAAACAAAAGAAACCTGTACAATTCACAGAAGTTTATATTTAATAAAAGTGTTTAGGCATTTGTTAACTACATCAGCTATAGGTTAGTTATGATTTCATTTGTAGGAGAAAGATAACTTTGTTTCCCTTTTCCTTCTTTGAATCTTTGTTTCTAGCAGCCTAAGGGAAATGTAGGTCGGTCTTTTCTCCTGGAGAGTGCTGAAGAGAAAACAAATGGCGATGAGATTAATAAGGGTTCTCCTAAGCATTGTTAGAGTTCTGGGATTTTTCTAAAAGACATGATATGCTGCTGTGACCTTCCTGCCAGGGAATAACAGAGACTTCAAATATGATATTTTAAAACTACTAGTTAGTTTGTAATTTCCTGCCTGTTTCTTATTTTCACTCCTTCCCAGCATTCTTTTTGCCATTCCAAAAAATTGCTGTCCCACTAAAAAATATGTATCCCTGTGCACAAGCACTTGCATAGATAAACACATGGAAAGTATGTGTTTCTGTATTCTAGGGAAGGAATTTTATATAAGACATTGACATTAAAGTTTTAATTTTGAATAGATATATTGCCCATTTACAGAAATACAAATAGTCCTTTTAAAAGGTGTCCTGTTCAAATGCTGTATTCCCATCAAGTAGTCATTACACGTTGCTGTAAGGCTATTTTTAAGAGTGAATTAAGGGCCTGGAGAGATGGCTCAGAAGTTAAGAGCATTTACTGCTTTTTTACAGGACTTGAGTTGGAGGTCCCAGCATCTCCATAGCTTTGTAACTCTAGTTCCAGGTGATTGGTTGGCCTCTTCTGGCCTCTGAGAACTCCAGTACTAATGTGGTACACATAATTCCCATAATCACACACACATAAAAGTAAATGTATGTTAATAACTAGAAGTTTTTTTTTTTAAAGAATGAGTTAAATGGATCTTTTTATCCTAATGGAAATGATATAGCCCCAAATTGACACTTGCTGGTAGGAATCCTATTGGCTATTATTTGACCAAGAATATGACTATCTTTTTGATGTTCTAATCATACTTATTTTTAGGATTTGATGATTTATAACCTCCCAAAAATTTATGTAGAATGTAAGATAAACCCAGAGAGAGAGTGTACATTATTCTTCAAAATATAAAGAGTCTGGGCATGGTAGTGTATGCCTTTAATCCCAGTACTCATGAAACAGAAGTAGGCAGATCCTTATGAGTTCCAGGCCAGCCAAGTCTACACAGTGAGACTTTGCCTCAAAAAATAAACTATAAAAGATGAAGCCTGAGTCAGTTTCAAAGTTACAAACTAAAAATTAGACAAGAACAAAATAGTCATAAAAAACAGATATCTGAACAAAATAAAATCTCTATATTGAAATCTAGTAGAAAATCAAAACTTCATATCATAATATTAAATAATCTGTAAACAGATGTGCAGTAAATGAAGACAATGACCTCAAAATGTAAGCAATGTATAAGTATCTTGATCAGAGGTTGGAATAATATATAACGCAATATGAAAATATATCCTAAAAATTGTATCAATATACAAAATGTCTTAAACAGGGGTAGAAACATGTATGCATACAGTCTGACAAAATAACTTTGCATAGGTGTACAAATATTGTAAACAGAAATAACAAATATAATTTGAACTTGTATCAATTCTAAAAGTGCCTCATTTTTGGCCCTATTATCAAACCATGTTTTTAAGGAGAAAATATGAAGGACAAAGCTAATCCCTGGAATTAAATACAGGGATGTAGGAGGCAAATCACATAAGCTTTGTATAATACCATCCATGGTATAAGTAAAAAATATGTTGAACTCTTGGATTGTTAAATTATCTGCCATCTTGATAAATTTAACCCTATAAATCTTACCTGTAACAAGTTGGAGTAGGTGCAATAACCCTTACTGGCCAGTAGGTGTCGCAGTTGTAGCTGTGTGGCCGGCTTGAACAGTTTGAATTGGTTTTTACTGAAAAATATGCTCAAATTAAAAGCAGTTATTTAGTGTAAATTACAGACTGTGTTCCACAGAGGTCCCTGACTGGTCAGCAGCCGCACAGGGACAGCAAGGCAGCAATGCCAACAGAGACACCTGGGGAAGCCTGCACCCCACCTAAGCTTCTGTGGTGCATGGGGAAAGCTGGACCCACAAGCCAGCCACAGTCTGCCAGTGGCGCAGGTGACTGGGGACCCGGAGCAGCTCCTAGATGCTACCAAGGCTAGTGGCTACTCAGGGCCGCTGCGGCAAATGCACCACATGGAGCCTGGCAACGGCTGGCTGGAGCTGTGAGGGAGCTGAGCCCCAAGATTTGGTTGGGCGCCAACTGTTAAAAATTAATGCAGATCAAAAAATACCAGACTAACTACAAGATAGACCAATTATAATTTTCTTTATTAATAAGGGGCAAACTCACAAAACAGGAATGGGAAGTCCAAGCTCAGCTGTATAGCTCAAAAACCACAGAGAGAGAGAGAACCCTGGGCCACAGGTGGTTTTTCTCCAGATACCCAAAAGATCATGCCCTAACCTGATCCCACCTCTTAAAGATCATTGGCTGACAAAGATTCCCCATCAATTGTCTTAATTTACAATTCAAAATACATATATTCACTTCTTTAATATGAGGCATTTTTTAAGAGACTTAAAGTTTTTTTAATTTTTATTTATGCATGTGCTTACATGTATGTCTGTGTACCATATGCATGTCTGATGTCCTCAGAGGCCAGAAGAGGGCATTGAATTCCTCAGGAACTGGACTTAAAGAAGATTGTGAGATGTCCTATGGGTACTGGGACTCAAACTTCTGTTCTCTAGAAAAACAGCCAGTGCTTTTAACCACTGAGCAATCTCTCCAGCCTCAACAGACAGCTTGTTGTATAGCCTCAAACTTGTGATCCTCCTGCCTTAATCTCCCAAGTGCTGGGATTACAAGTATGCCCAGCAGTTGGCACTGTCAATTGCAATCAAATGGCCATGAAATATGACACTCCTCCAAATGCTTTTCCTTTTCCTCTCTTTCCTGTGTCCTCCCTCCTTCGCTTGTTGAAAGAGAGCCTTTCTTTCCATAGGCAAATCTAGCCAAAGTTAGCTCACTCTGCTAAAACATGGACTTTTTTTTCTCCAGGTCGAAGGGTTCTTTCATAAGGAAATCAAAATATTTGGTATTTTGAACAGTGATTTATTCAAAAAGACTTAGCTGACTGTACACAGGACCTCAAATTCTTGTTTTTCTATTTCTCCCCATGTTAAACCTGAACATTAAACATAACTTACTTGATCTAAAATATTTAAAGTTATGAAACATAAATGCAGCTATTTGGAAACATTTTTTCCCTTGTTATAGTTGAGAGAATGTGACTGGCTTATACTGTCTAAATGTTTAAAAACCAAATTCTTTAAGGAAGCTGTGAGCCTTCCTCTGGGTGTCAGTGAAACACCTACTGTTTAAGAAAATAATTTCTGAGTAAGCTATTCTAAAAAAAAATTAATAGTGATAAAACACATAAATTAAAAATTGCTAAGAAATTTGTAATTATGTTTTAAAAGATAAAATTTACTACATGCAAGTTTTTAGAATAGAAGGCTGTTCCACAAAATATCAAAAATAGAAAATGTGTGATGTTAGGAATATCATACTAATGGCTTTCATAGCTGTTGGTTACAGAATTATCCTCGAATATCAAAGGCATCCCTGTCCCTAATTGCTGAATCATTTCTGTACTTGAACATACTTTAAACGGAAAACAAAAAGTGTTTATTTAGCCTCCAGGGTGAGACGCCATTAAACCTTTGGACTATTTATTTCTGGATATACATAATTAGCAGGATGAAGAGCCTGCTAAGACCAGGCCTCCACATATGGTATTGGCAGTAAGAAGAGGGGTATCTCAAAATAAGGGATTGTTTTTCTGAAACATATTTTTGTTTGATCGGTTTTGTTTCTTGTTTTTTTTTTTTTAAAAACAGGGTCTTTCTGTGTAGCTGAGGCCAGTCTGTATCAGAGATACAGACTCATAGAGATTCACCTGCCTCAGCCTTTTAAGTGATAATAACACATTTTTGAAAAATCATTTAGAGGAACCAGAAACAGTTTTAAAAGGCTCTACCAAGATTATAATTGGTTGTCTTAAGTTTGTTGTTTTGGAAGTATTCCAAAACTACTGGGCTGAATTAATGAGGTCTAAATATCTGTAGCTTTCATCAAATCGTGTAATCTCAATTACTCTGTCAACAATATAATAATTTATTATTCGGGGTTTGTTTTTTTGTTTATTTTGAGATAGGGTCTGACTTTTTAGCACAGGCTGACCCCAGAGTCCTGATCCTCCTGCCTCAGTGTCTGGAGTGCAAAGATTCCAGGTGTGTGCCACCACCCCTGGCTAACACTTAAAATGTACTCGGTAGACGTCAGGATTACTATTCGGGTTACACAGTAGCAGCTGTCATACAAGTTTCTTAGTAGAGATTTTTGTAACAATTTTAGAGAAGAAGAAATCAAAGATGTTAAGCAGCTTGCCCTGAATGTCATAGTTAATAAGTGTTTTGCTACAGCCAAGGTCTATATCCATCTGACTGTGGTGCTCTGTCTCTATGTTGTCATATATGGATGTTTGTGATTAGTGCCACCTAGTTTCAGAAGGCTATTATAAAGATAAATGAGATGACATATGAAAATTACTTTAAATCTCACATTGTATGCATTTTTCAGTGTTTTTCAAAGCTGATATGGTACTGAGATCCCTAAATTTACTCTTCTTTTTTTTCCAAAGCTTCATTTAAAGGATAAGAAGCGATTTGAAAAAGCTAACCAGGATGATGGTCCTGGTCTGAATCTGGAAGAATTTATTGCATTTGAGCACCCTGAAGAAGTTGATTATATGACGGTAAGGAGCAAGTTTAACAGCATTATTGAGTGGCTAAAACCTATTTGCTAAGTTATTGCGAATGAGCTGTGAAACAAACAATGTAGAGGCGAACAGACTCATGTCCAGATGTGACTGAAAGTGCTGGGAGGCAAGAGAAGGGCTTTGTTCTCAGTCTGCTATATGAGCAGCAGGCTTCCTCCGCTGCCTCTTCTCTCATAACCATTACTTACCATCAAGGCCTTTCCTCCCTTTCAGAGCTCTCATGCCTTTTCTAGGCTTTTGGTGTCCTTATCAGTAGAGCTCTCATGTAGCTCACACCTTACTTATGAGAACTTCTGGTCTAGAAAAGCGGATCACATTTTGATTGGTTTTCCAAGGATGGGATGCTTTTTTGACTATACATAGTAAATGCTCTCATTCCCTGAGAACCTAAAAGAAGTGCTGGTCTGGTAGTATTGTTCAGTAGCCCGCAAAGGCTATCCTCCCCAGCACCACAAACAAGTGATGGGTCAGCTCTTTTTTTTTCGGGGGGGGGGGCAGATTTCAAGACAGCGTCTTTCTGTGCAGCCCTGGCTGTCCTGGAAATCACTCTGTAGACCAGGCTGGCCTCGAACTCACAGAGATGCACCTGCTTCTGCCTCCCAAGTGCTGGGATTAAAGGCGTGTGCCACCACCACCAGTCAATGGGTCAGCTCTTTGACACTGAACTGTTGGATTCTAGTTTAATTGTCCTAACACTAGTTGAGCCCCTATGTTTTAGCAAGTTTCTTTTCTTTCTTTTTTTTTTTTAAAGATTTATTTATTTTGTTTACAGTGTTCTATCTGCATATATGCCTGCAGGCCAGAAGAGGGCACCAGATTTCATTACGGGTGGTTGTGAGCCACCATGTGGTTGCTGGGAATTGAACTCAGGACCTCTGGAAGAACAATCAGTGCTCTTAACCTCTGAGCCATCTCTCCAGCCCTTAGCAAGTTTCTTGAGAAGCCTTACTTCCCAACATACTCATAAGAAAACTTTTAATGATAATACATGTATACTGAAGGCTGTTGTATGGCATAAGCCAGCTTTGTGGCTTTATTTCCTGCTTTATGGAGGGCGGTTTAGCTTTTGTTGAGTGGGTAATCACCAGAATCTGCTGTCTTGAATAACAAGCAGGCACATTTTTCTCCATAGCTCAGTGGCAAGACTATGCCATTATACCACTTTTCTTGTCATTGTGAAGTTTCTAATTTCTTGGCACAAAGGACATGACCTAGTTTAAGACCAGTGCTAGGTGGGATTTAAATGCCAAAGCTTAGCTGGGCCAAGCTAATTGAATTCTAGAAAAGCAGGCAGAGAATACTGGACCTTGACTTTTTAGAGAACAAGAAGCGGTTGACTGAGGATGGGGAGAGTGGGTGAAAGCAATTAAATAATAGTCATATGTAAGAGAAGCCTGGCAAGGGCACAGTGTAGATTTCATCAACATTTTGAAGACCTTGCAATGCCAATAATGTTGATTTACAAAATTAGTGTTAAGAGATAGAAAGAACCCTGAAGTTTTTAGCCTGTATAAAAGTGACAAAAGCTATACCTTTGACACAGTGAGATGGAGCCCTCCTTGGTTGTGCTTTCTATGCTGTGTTGGAGCTGATGACAGCACATGAGATGTGTGATCACAGTGTGGGGTCTCACTTGAGAGCAGCGTCTTTGACTCCTACTTACCTTGCTTATTTTTATATTGCCTTTTCCCCCCTCTAAAGGGTATGTTGGGTATAGGAAAAGACAGGGATACAGGATCAGTTAGGTGATTTTTGCTATGGATTCAAGTTAGAATTTAATTTGGAAGATATGTTCTATTGTTCTATTTTTGTGGCACTGGGAATTGAACATGGGATTTTGCATCTGCTACATCCCCGGCCCTTATAAGTTATGTAAACTGGCCTTAAACTCATTGTGTGGTATGGGCAGGTCTTGAATTTTCAGTCCCCCTGTCTCAAGACTCCCAATTGCTGGAATAGCTGGTCTTCACCAGGCCTAGCTTTAAAATATTTTCATTCATATTGTTCTAAAAATTCTTTTAAAGTATGGCAACATAACTAAAATAAATCTGCTATAGCCCAAGGATATTGCTTGAGTGGTGGAAATATCATTTTGATCAGTGATTTTTAACTTTTGTTAGATTACCAACTTCCTTGTTTAAGAATATGACTTAAAAATAAATAAATAAATAAATAAATAAGCTGTAGTGCTATCCCAGAAAAAGTGTATATAGACCTACCATTCAAAATGTTAGATTATATTTTTATGAGATGCTTACTTTCTCTAAAACTAATCCTTGGGTCCCTAGCCTTTTCTATGTGTAAAATGTGTACAGTTTGGTTTTTAAAAGAACAATATTGTGTATTTCAGTGTTGCTTCATAAAAATATAGGCGAAGCTCTGGGATTTGTCCAGACTGGAAATTTGAGAAGACGGTTCAGATACAAAGTCCAGATTGAGAGACATAGGGAGCAGCAGGTAGTAAAGAAATGAGAATCATAGTGTGAAGCCTGAGAGTAGGCAGGCTGGTAATTAAAGAGTAAAGCAAAGCCCTGTGACGTGCACATCACAGGTGTAGGTAAAGGACCCAAGGTCAGAGGGTCAGAGTCTTGGCGATGCCAGAGCTGAGAAATGAGCTAAGGGAAAGAAACGCTCCACATATGAAACAGATGGAGGATTGGTTGTTTGGTAAGAGCTTCAAATGAATGAGGAACATTTAGAATGGTGAATGAATGTAGGTTTAGAAGCCATAAGGGGACTGAATTTGGAAGTCAAGAGCTGTAGTTGGTCTTTTTTGTCAAATTTTCTTTGGACCACCAGCCCCCAAATAATGACACAGAGACCAATTAGCTATGAAACCTTGGCCTTAGCTTAGGCTTGTTTCCAACTAGCTCTTATAACACAAATGAACCCGTTCATATTCATCTACATTCTACTGCGTGGCTTATTATTTACCCTCTAAACTATACATCCAACTCCCACATCTCGCTGACTTAATCCCCTCCCCACCGCATGCCTCCGATTCTTTCCAAGTTCCCGGAAGTTTTGCCTATCCTCTCCTGTCTAGTTATTGGCCATTCAACTCTTTGTTTTAGGCAGAGACACATCTTCATAGTCTTCAAAAAGATTATCTCACAACATTTCCCCCTTTGTCTAAATAAAAAGGAAAAGTTTTAACTCTAATACAGTAAAACTATATACAATAAGAACAATTATCAGGTAAGAATTATATTCACAATGTCTAGTCCATTAGTATTTGGCAAATTTTGAGAAAGTGCTCTATTATCTTTCCTATCTTGAGTCCAAAGTTTTGTACCTAAACCACTTTCTATCATAACTTGTATTACCAGCCTAAAAATATCCTTTTACACTTTAAAACATTTTTTTAAATAAACCACTTAAGCTTTTACATCTCTCAACCTTTATAAACTTTACATCTTTTTTGCAAGTTTTTTTTTTTTCCTTAAAAATTTGGTATCAAGGGGCTGGAGAGATGGCTCAGCGATTAAGAACATTGCCTGCTTTTCCAAAGGTCCTGAGTTCAATTCCCAGCAACTACATGGTGGCTCACAACCATTTGTAATGAGGTCTGGTGCCCTCTTCTGGCCTGCAGGCATACACACAGACAGAATATTGTATACGTAATAAATAAATAAATATTTTTTTAAAATTTGGTAACAAAGCCGTAAAACTAACTAATTTAGTCTTCACCCCCTTCAGAGACTTGAGAAGGATAAAATATTACCTAAGTAAACAGGAAATGCAGAACTAGCAACTTTAAAACTATAGAAATGACAGAGACTGCTGGTTGCCTGGACAGTTACCCAAGTTTCCTTTGCAATTTTGGGCCATCCATCTTTGGCCTACAGGCCTAGAATATTTGACAAACTCTTCTGTAAAGCAGGAATTTTGAAGGACTGTCTGGCCAAGTTCGACAGTTGCCTTCTTTTGTGTCCTGCTTGTCCAGTTTGGACAGCATACTGTCAACAGTTGAGGCGAGGGCAGTTTCTTGCCCAGTGACTAACTTTGCCACCTTGAAAGCAATCCATATGGAGGTTCTCCAATCCCCATAATCTTCTCAGAAGTGAATTGGTGCTGCCATGATCAGATGTGTCTCACTGTCAAGAAAAGCCTTATGTTATTAAAACATCTTAAATGTCGTATTTTGTAGATCTCTGAAGTGTTTGAAGATCACCTCTCTATCTAAAATATATATTTAACCTTGAAAACATACCTAACATGACTACAAATTTGATTGTTATAGATTACTACTAACCTACATTTCTTAATTATCCTAAACAGTTTGTAATAATAGCTTTTAAGGATTAGAGCTTTACATTTTCAAATGAGCTGCATAGATACAATACCTTAAACAAGAGTAGAAATATGTATACAGAACAACATAATAAAAATAACCTTAAATTTTATCAGTATACAAAAATCCATACCAATGTAAATATTTGAGACTAGTCGTTGCTTTTTAGTTTAAAAATTGACTCAATAATCTATATTTTTATCCTATTATTCCTTTATCTCCCCCCCCCTTTTTTTTTATAAAGAAATCCCTGAATCGAACCTCTTTTGCTTAGTTTCCTCCCTGACCATGACCAGTAACAACTCGCAACCCACCCTGCTAAATGATGACAAACATCCATAACCCACCAAGCGACCAAAAACTACTCCTTCACCTCTCAGGAATGGGGATGTCATGTTCTTAAAATGCTTCCTGTTGTTTGGTGGTGATGGTGTCTTTGGTGGACCCTGAGAAAACTGAAATAATAGTCAAGTCTTGGGAGAGCTGACTGTATCATTTGTTGTCCAGCCTTGATGTGATGGGAAGGTGCAGAGCTTAACTGCAGTCCTGGCTGGAGCAGTCTGTGAGGCTGGGTCATCTCAGCTGCTTTGAAGTTGTTTTAGATGTAGATTTTGAGGAAACTGCAGCAGAAACATTCTGAGAGGCTGGATCAGATGGGCTACTTGTCTTCATTGGTGTCTGGTGCTTTTTGTTCTGAAAACACAAAAACTTTTAAAGGTAGCATACATACCTGTATTAATACAAATATGGAATATGCAATATGCCCAAATCATCTAAAGATTATTTTCTTCTCTGTTTGAGCATGTAAAAGGCATCTGTCAACTTTGGTTTGGACTGCATAACCAAACTGTAATATAAATTTCCATCCATGCCATGTGAAAGGTTGGCATGTAGTAATAAGTCATGAAGACTCCGTAGCCAACAAGATTTATCACGTCTCCTCCAGTCTCAGAACTGCTCCCATGTAGAGCGATCAGCATATATGTCACCTGTCTTGTAGTCTTTCTTGGTTTCTTCCTTCCTGTCTGTATCAAAGATTTTCAGGAGGTCTCCCCCACTCAAATCTGATTTTTATTAATTTTGTGGAAACAAAAGCATAACCTCTCCCCTAATCAACACATTTCCTGACATCCATTCTGAAATTAGGACAGCCTTAAAATTTATAGGTTTGTTTAATTTAGTGGTTTACATTATCTCTCAGCAATGTTCGTTCTTCACTCATCAGCATTCAAAAAATTCAAAGTCAGCAAAGCACTACACAGGATCCAGATGCTCTGTGTACTTCCCATCCTTACATGACTTATTCCTTTTTAAAAAAATATATTACTTTACTCTTTCTTTAAATAATTTACTTTATTGTTTTTAACTATTTTTTTCTCTGACTGTCTATACCCATTTTTTTTTCTTTCTTCAGCACCTCAGCACATTTTCAAGCATACTGTACCTGTAATAGTATATTAAAAACTCAGGGTTTTTTCATCTGGACCTGGCTTTTTGCATGTCTGTAGCCTTCTCTGACCACATGAGCCAAGCCTTAAATGACCAAGCTATCTTCTGCATGGCTCTGCTTAGCACATGGCGCTGGTAACCGGCTCTGCCTCCTTCAGGTACATCCAGCAGGCTACCCCACTGATTCTGGACTGTAGCTGCTGTTTGCCCTTCTGTGAGAGTCAAGCAAGAAAGCACATTCACCTGCTCCAGTTCTGGGAAGTTGGTGGGACTGTGCTGCAGCAAGTGTTTCTACAAAAGGCTGAGTAGCATACCAGCTACTTGAGTGCTCAGCTGCACAGCAGGGCATCTTAAAGGAGCCACACCTCTGTATGCCAACCACTGGGTCTGCTTGAGAGCATGATTACTACAGCTCCACGTCTGGAACTTTTTTCTGCTTTTGCAAGGCCTATGTGGATATATGTGGCTGCACATTGGGTGCCAAATATAGTCACTTTTACCCAAGTTTCTTTGAACCGTCAGTCCCCAAATAATGACATGGAGACTTATTATTAATTATGAAAGCTTGGCCTTCGTTTAGGCTTGTTCCCAACTAACTCTTATAACTTTATAAGAACTCATATTCATCTGCGTTCTGCCATGTAACTTACGTCTCCTCCATACGAGTATGTCCAACTCCTTCTCTGTCTCTCTGGCTTATTCCCCCATGCCTCATTCCTTCCAAGATCCTCCCCGCCAGAAGTCTGCCTATCCTTTCCTGCCTAGCTATTGGCCATTTAAGTCTTTATTAACAATCAGAAGGCACTTTAGGTAGAGACACATTTTCACAGTGTACAAAAAGATTATCCCACGGCTGTTCCCACCCTGAAGAAAGAACAACATCTGTGTGCTGAGGAATACAAGGTCATGATCTTTGAGAGCCCTTACTGGATTGCAGAGCTAATGGAGGGGGATTGGGGGTAGTCAGAGGCATATTTTTCTTTCATGCATTTTTAATAAAAAATATTACTTCCCCCTTTCCTTTCCAACTTTCCTCCATCTCTTTCCATGATTCCCCGTGACACTCAGCTTGATAACTTCTTTTTCTTGATTGTTGTCGCACATATATGTATATGTATGCATAAGTATGTAAGTACAAACTGCTGAGTTCATTTTTGTTGTTTGTGTGTGTGTGGTTTCAGAGCTAACCACTTTGTATTGGAGAACCAGTTAGGGCACTTATCCCTGGAAAAGACTAATTCTCTGTCTCTCAGCAGCCGTTAGTGTCCTGTAGTTCTTTGTCTATCGGTAGACCCCATGAGACTTTCAGAGATGTCTTCTTGAGAGGGAAGAGAATATACAGAAAGCAGGAGCCTGTGTCTAGTGCCGAGGTTGTTTATGAACGTGAAATAGAATTCTTCACAACACAAGAGAATAAAGATGTATTACTTATGAGTTCCAGAATTTACAAACATTTTCCTGCAAATATGAGCAACCAGAATGATTGTTTATGAGGAAGTTCTGCAATAGGATTGGTTAAGATGATGGCATTGAGATGTTTGTGACAATTATTCTTTCCTTTGAATGAATATCTGATAGGAGTTCGTCATTCAAGAAGCTTTAGAAGAACATGACAAAAATGGTGATGGCTTTGTTAGTTTGGAAGAATTTCTTGGCGATTACAGGCGAGATCCAAGTAAGTTGCCCGAGGGTAAGGCAGAAAGAGTGGGGGTGGGGATTAAGGAAGTAGTGATGTTTAGTGATGCGCTGTGTGAAAAGAGGAGCCACACAGGCACTCCCAGCGTACCTGGCATGCTACTTTGCTCACTTTTATTTCCATGTACGTTTCAAACATTCCCTTCCTTTTCTAGCAAATATAATGTTTTGGCAATTAAAAGGAGGAAAGAAGGCTGTCTTTAAACAAGTTCCTATGCCACTCTATGTAGATCTTGATAAGAGACATAAAATACTGCAAGTAATGTAGGCTAGATGAAGTAAGTTTGACCTTAAGGGGAATTAATTCCCTTTCTTTAAGCTGTGTCCATTACCAGAATTGTTGCTTGCAAGCTAAAAAAAAAAAAAAAAAAAAAATGAGGTTTTAAAGTTGTTTTCCTGGCTTGTTATTGCAAATGAAACTTAAATAAGGCATTGCTGTCTATGAACATGTAAAACAGTCAGTAGTCACATGATGTATATCAAAGTGCTTCCCTGAGCTGGACATGTGGCTGTTTTCAAAGTGCTGCCTAGCATGCATGAGACCCCTGGCTTCTAGCCTTAGTACTGCACTAACCAGGCATGGTGGCACATTGAGTTCAAAGTCATCTTCAGCTACATAGGGGGTTTGAGACTAGCCTGTCTAGACCCTGTCTCAAAACTTTTTAATTAAAAATAAATGTTACCCACTTAAAAATTAGGAAAATTAGAAATCAGGATAAGTAGCAACACAATAAAAGTACTACTTTATTAAATTTGAAACAATTAAGGCTGAGTAGTTAATATCTCATCTTTGGAAATCTTTACATATTTATCCTTGTTTCAGAATTTTTCTGGTAATAGTTCTGTTTCATTGAGTTTCTTTTTGTAGTAAACTTTAAATTCACTTCCTTTATTTTAGAGATATATCAAACTTCTTACTGGTTTGTGAAACTCTTAGTGTATTTGTGGTTTTGTTTTTGTTTTTTTATTAAGCTGCAAATGAAGATCCAGAATGGATACTTGTTGAGAAGGACAGATTTGTGAATGATTACGACAAGGATAATGATGGCCGGCTCGATCCCCAAGAGCTTTTGTCATGGGTAGTGCCCAATAATCAGGGCATTGCACAAGAGGAAGTAAGTATTACAGAATTGCTGTTCCCCTTCCTAACACACACTTTGTGTTATTGATAGGAAAGGAAGCTGGAAATCTCCATCCAAAGAAAAAAGAAATGGAATTACTTAGGATAGATGTTGTGCTTTGAATTAAATGATGAACTTCTTTCATACTGTCAAGGAGACAAGGAAGTTAAAATTATATCTTGTCCTGATCTTAAGACACAATCTACATGATGACAGCTTGTGTCATACCTTTGGAGGCCAAGTGCATTGCACCCTGTACTAACCTGATACTGACCCTGTGTGGTGATGCAGAACCCAGGATAGATTAAATAAGGGGATGATGAGAGAAGCAGTAGACAGACACAGTGGCATATATAATAGTTTACATGTATTATAATATAAATTATAATGTATATCATTATAATGTACAATGGAGATGTAGACATTAATGAGTTCTTGGTATACCTAAGTGGTTTTGACAAGTCACACTAAAATGTGAACATTTTGTTTAAAAGACTTATTCTGGACACCTTTTGGTTTGATTTATTTTAAAGGCTCTTCATCTAATTGATGAGATGGATTTGAACGGTGACAAAAAGCTGTCTGAAGAAGAGATTCTGGAAAACCAAGACTTATTTCTTACCAGTGAAGCTACGGATTATGGCAGACAGCTCCATGACGACTATTTCTACCATGATGAGCTTTAACTCCTAAGTGTGCCCAAGTGCAGGATGGGGCCTTTGTAGTGTGCTACCAGCTTTACTTTTATGACAAAATATTGATGTTGTATTTTACACTCTTAAGTCTTACCATATCAAATCTTAATGTAGATTATCATTTTGGACCGTCTAGAAAAAAACAAAACAAAACTTGATATTTATTTCAAGATTTATTGAAGGAGTAAAACATTAATATTGTGCCATATGACCACACAGTCTTTCCTAAGTACTCCATCTGTGTAGTGTGTTGTGGAATGATTGAGTTCTGTTTCCATACTTGAAAAGATGGAGGACTTTAGACATGTCTAAACATAGTATTTAAGTAGCATGTGGTGAAGCGATCAGTTTTTGTTCTGTACTAAGTAGATTTACTTTTGAAACTGAAAAAGGACAGTGTTTTTAGGTTTAGTGTTATATTTTAAAACCTTTTAAGGAACCTTCAGAAGGACTTAAACCTCACGTAGATGTTGAGAAGTTCTACTTAATTTTAAAATGGTTTCTATAAAGGGTTTTGTCGTATGAAATAGAACTTTATATTTTTGCATATGTATAGATAGTAATTATATTTAATGTATAACTATAGCATTATGGTGAGTGGAAATTGACATTGTCCAGACTCTTCATTTTTGACTGATTAAAAATAAACTGTCCTATCTTTTTATATGTTTGTTTTTTTAATTTTTCCAGATAAACTTTAAATTTAGTGTGGGGTTCATTATATTTTACATTATTCATTCCTTTATTCAGGTAGTGAATGGTCTCAAAACTGTTAATTATTCTTGGTGTATATTCTTATTTTGCCTTTTTTTAAATAAAAAAAATTATGTTATAATTGAATGTACACCTGAGACATTTTCAGTTGCTCTTATGTTGAATGTGATTTTGCAGTTTGATACTAAAAGTGTTTTTGTTTTGTTTAAGATGTTAGGGATCAAGCCCATGGCCTTTTGCATTCTAGACAAATATTTGCTACTGAGCTAAAAATTATGGAGGCTGAGAGCCATCCTCACTGAGCACTTATCCATTGTTGCAAGGAGGGGCTGCTTGTTCCTCCTGGCCACCCAGAACCGAAATAATCACACAGAAACTATATTAATTAAAACACTGCGTGGCCCATTAGCTCTAACTTCTTATTGGCTAACTCTTACATCTTAGTTTAACCCATTTCTATTAATCTGTGTATCACCACATGGCAGTGGCTTACCGACTAATTTTTGGCAGCATGTCTTACTCTGGCAGCAGATCCATGGTGTCTCTCTGACTCTGCTTTCTTCCTCCCAGAATTCAGTTCTGTCTTCCCCACCTACCTAAGTTCTGCCCTATCAACAGGCCAGGTTAGTTTCTTAATTCATTAACCAATGAAAGCTACACATAGACAGAAGGACCTCCCACACCAATCCATACCCAGATAGCTGATTTTAATCACATTCAGGAATCAACATACCTTTGTTAGGGTGCAGAAAAGTGGGTGAGGATTTAACTTTTTAGACTTGTGTCTTACAGATCCTTTATTTGTCGGTGAAGTCCATTGGAAAATTTGTTCATTATTTTCAGGCTACCATTGTCTCACAGAACACCCAGTGCAGGTCACCATGCTCTTCTGAGGATTTGAGAAGACCACCTCCCACCCCCTGCCAGCTCTCTTCTGACAGAGTTGACTGCCTACTACTGCCTTTGCTGACATTGGATGTAGATGCAAACGTGAAACTCACTTTTAATGATAGTTCTTACCCTCGTAGCTGAGGTGCATGGTTTCATTTTAACTTACAGCATAGCTAACTATAGCCATTTAAGAATTGAATTATTGTCATCATCTGTCACTTCTCAAGCCTCACTGATATTTAAAATAGCTGATTGGCTTTCAGCATGTTAACTATTTTTTCTTAGTAGATCTTCTAAAGCTCCCATCATAGATGTTAAACTATCAGATACAAATTTAATTTCATTCCTTAGCAGAAATGCTTTTACTGAGTTAAGAAGTTGCTGGTTCTGATGACACTGGCCGGTAGGATTTGCTGACGGTGGCAGAGGCAGGAGGATCTGGAGTTCGAGGCCAGCCTGGGATACACTTTTAAGAGAGAGAGAGAGAGTGCCGGGCGGTGGTGGCGCACGCCTTTAATCCCAGCACTTGTGAGGCAGAGGCAGGTGGATCTCAGAGAGTTTGAGGCCAACCTGGTCTACAAGAGCTAGTTCCAGGACAGGCTCCAAATCCACAGAGAAACCTTGTCTTCAAACAAACAAACAAACAAAAAAAGTTACTGTTGTCCATTCAGTATGGATAGGCATAGCCCTCTTATAGGTGGACAGTGAATGGCTCCAACCAGTTGAGTGTAGTTGTAGTTGTCACTTCCTGACTGATCAGTGTCAACCCCTTATCTCTGTCATGGCACTGTGGAGAAGGCCCAGTGGAAATAGTGGAGCCCCAGAGTCAAAGGTCCATGATTGCTCAGTAGCCATACAGAGATCAAATGGATCAACAGTGGAAATAAGCTTTTATTATGATAGATTAAAGGTGTGGGTATTTTTGCTGTTTTTTAACCAAAGCAAGATTCAGCCCATCCTACATGGAGAATTTAGCACTGAGGAAGTGACTTCTGTAGGTAGGCATTTAAGCCAGAAGCATCTTCCACCAAAGCAATAGAATTGTTCTCGTTTCCTTTTCTGTTTTGAAAGAGTTCATCCAAAGCTGTGATTCTCTTGCCTCCACCTGCCCTCACGGTCCACGTCCTGCCCTATAGTGGAGCAGTCATGACAATCCACCCTAACATACTGTCACCCAAACTCCTGTTGGACAGTTCAATTCACTTTGGTGTTGTGTAAATACGTCCTGTAACACAGCTCTGTAGTAGCTCAGGCATGGTTTCATTGTCCTTAGAGTTGGTGCTGGAGTAGAGTGTCTGCACTAAGGCTGGCTGTGTAGGTCAGTTGGTAGAGTGCTTGCCTAGCACACACAAAACACAGGGTTCCATCTCAGGCACTACATAACACTGGGGAGATAGAGGCAAGAGGATCAGAATTTCAAAGTTTTGTTTGTTTTTTGTTTTGCGGGCAGTGGTGGAGCACTCTAGTCCCAGCACTCCAGAGGCAGAGGCAAATGGAGTTCAAGTCCAGTCTGGTCCACAGAGGAAATTCTGGGACAGCCAGGGCTACACAGAGAAACCCTGTCTCAGGAAACCAAAAGTATTAAAAAAAAAAAAGTGTCATGTGGCTAAAAGAAGTAGCATAAAAACTGAGCTGGAAGTCAGTGCAGCTGGTCCCATGGTAAAGCAGCACACAAGCACACCTGAAGGAAGGCTCTGCTGCCATCACCGCTGCATCTTCAGGCCCCAGTGATGAGCACATAATGGACAGTGGATCAGTGCACTAAGGGAATGTCACAAGGTGATAATTGACATATCGTCTGTCACAGTGACTTTTTTCAATGACTTGGTCTCTTGATCCCATGTGGTCTCTGGGTTCCATGTATGTGAAATGTATAGAAACAGAAAGTAGATTTTGGCGTTTGCCAGGGAAAGGTGTGAAAGGGTTGACTGGTGAATCCCTGCTTTTCTGTTGGTGTTGATGAAAATAAAATAAAAAGGAGCTCATGGTGCATAATTCTGAATATACCAGCATTTAAAGAGTAGGGTGAAGAATCCAAGTCAAACTACTTTATAAACAGCCTTGCACGATGTCACAGCACCCTAGTGGATATTCATGATACATGAAAGACCTGCCTATGAACAAATATCCAAGCCTAGAGTCAAATTCTTCTTTAAATGAATTCTTCTTATATAGCTTTGATATGTGCCACATTTCCGGAATTTGCCTGCTTTGTAGATCAAAGGAAAGCGATGTTCTTATTCAACCTTTTCCAGTGTTCTGCAGAAAACCGGGTCTCAGATGGCAGTGCTGCCATCTTCTGGTACAATCTTGTAAGTTATTCTGAAAGAATGATCCTACATAATGATCTTTTGTTTCTCATTACAGTCCATGGCCTGCTGGGTAGCAAACGCTACACCATTCACAGAGGCAGGGCAGGTTTAAGAGAACCAATAGGGATTGGTGGTGTTCCTGCAGCAAGCAACAGCAAGGGCCTTCCTGCACCTTGACCTATGTTTGATGATAAAGTCCAGTCACGTGAGCTGTTACCAAACAGATAGATCAATTTTGCAGATGTCTCAGCAAAGCAGGCAAACAATGCCCTGATCACTTTACTCCTGTGTCCCCTTCTCATGTACTGGCCTGGTTCAACTGGAAGCTAAGAACCTGGGACCTAGGCTGGTATCACTTATAAAAGAGAGAGCATGGGAAGTTTTTAGTTTGCTTTGTTTTGTTGGGTTGGAGGTTTTTCATTTTTGTTTTATTTTTGTTTTGTTTTTGAGACAGGGCTTCTCTGTGTAACAGCTCTGGCTTTCCTGGAATTTGCTCTGGACCAGGCTGACCTCGAACTCACAGAGATCCACCCACCTCAGCCTCCCAAGTGCGGGGACTAAAGGTGTGTGCCACCACTGCCTGGCCAAAGTGTATATTAGTCTTTTAAAACTGTATATGTAATCATTGTTTTCTCCTTCCCTCCCTCTAAACCTTCCCTCTTCCTTCTTCTCTTTCAAATTCATGGCCTCTTTTTCTTTAAGTGTGTGTATGTGTGTGCATATGTGTGTGTGCACATGCGTGCATGTGTGTGTTCTAAAATATATGATTACAACCTGCTCAGTCCATATAATATTACTTATGTCTATGTTTTTTTGGACTGACTGTTTGGTATTGGATAACCAGTTAGTGTGTGCTTCCCTGGGGAAAACTCTTTCTCCTACTCCCCACCGTCCTTACTTGCCTGGAGTTCTTTGTCAGTGTTGAAGCCTCCTGAGCTTTACCCCTTCCATGTTGGCATGTCTGTTGGTGTTATCCTTGTTCTTCATGTTTAGACAATCGTGTTGTGGAGGCTTCATGGCCACAGCTTCTGACATTGCTAGGACACACAGTCTCACAGCAAACTTACAGAGAAATGATGTAATTAAAATTTCAAAAATAAATTGCTTAAAGTAGAGAAGTTATACTACTTAGGAATTTCATTTCCTGAAGTGAAGGGGATTGTTACATCATAAAGATCCTTATAGGGGCACTAGAGCTGTTAGGATTGAACATGGCTTCCCAGGCTAAAGGGGAAAGAGGTTTTAAATGAAGGCTACTTAAAAAAGAGAAATAAAAATAAACTATGACAAATAATGAACTAAAGTTGTATCCAAAAAAAGTGGTGCTGGATGTGGTGGCACATACCTGTGGTCCCAGAGCTCAGGAGGCTGAGGTAGGATTGCCTCAAGTTCAAGTCTAACCTAGGCTACCTACGGAGGACCAGGGTAGCCAGGACTACTACACAGTCATGAGAGTTTATCACAAGATAGTTTTATAGGCTAGCGAGATGGCTCAATAAGTAAAGATGTTTGCTGCCAAGCCTGACCAGAATTTGATTCTTGGGACCCACATGGTGGAAAGACAGAACCAGCTCCCGAAAGTTGTCCCCTGACCTCCACACACAGAATATGGTTTGCATGTATCACATGCAAACATACACATACAGTACAACCATTTTAAATAATTTCTAAATGGTAAGCATGTTAAGGAATCTGGACACATTAGTTTCAAGGAACCTCGTGGGGAAACAGTTAGCATCACTGTTGGAGGACACTGATCATTTCCTAAATGTTCCAGTTGCACAATCCCTTGTATAATGTCAAAACAAGGACGCAGCACCTCTAAAGGTTATGTTAAATATAATTACAACTTTAGAAGAAACATTGCGTCATAAAAGGTGAAGCCAGTCCTAACTGACTGGAAGAGTAATTCTCCTTTCTACAGACGTAAAATAAGTGCATGTGCTCGTGCCTGCACCTAATGCTGGCACTTGGCAGGCTGAGGCGTGTGTGCTTCTAGGGTTGTTAGAGCCTAAGCCTATTACAAGCCAGGCTCCTCCACCGTCTTCCTCAGGGCCGCCAGACAAGTGATAGTGAAGAGGGGAGGAAAAATAAGACTCAATATGGCCAACTGGGAAGATAAACAAAGAGGTCCAGGGGCTCCCAAGTCCACCATGAGGATCTGCATGAGGTTGGGTTTAAGTAGGAGGCAAGGGGTGTATATAATAACGATCCCTGGGCAAGGTGTGGATCGCTGACCCCAGGCCCTGCCATCTCTGCACCAGTCTCTCCTTCAAGGTAGTCTGAGAGTTGTGAGAACTGTGTGGAATCTCTTTCCGAGTGCCTGGCTGGCACCAGGCTTTAGCCTTTTCCGTTTCACAGTGTGAGAGTCCCAGGAAAATTCCAATTTCTGAGGGCCTATCATCTGAACAGTTTGATATCCAAAGGAAAAGTCACCTGCATCTCTTCAAAATATAGTCATTCCTGCCAGGATCATTACAGAAATGGCAAGTTTGGGTTATTTAACAAGTCCAGGCTGGGCTAGAGGGTGGTCCTGTTTTGAAATGGGAGAAAGTAACCTGGTAGGAACTGGAGAGGGGACTCAGTGGATAAAGCGCTTGCTGTCCCAGCATAAAGACTTGAGTCCAGATCCCCAGCACGTGTATAGAAGCTGAGTGTGGAGGATGTAACCCCAGCACTAGGGGACAGACAGGTGGATGGATCCTGGGGACTTGCTGGACAATGAATTCCAGTCACTGGATATGCCCTGGAAATGAATCCCAGTCACTGGACATGCCCTAGAAATGAATTCCAGTCACTGGATCTGCCCTGGAAATGAATTCCAGTCACTTGATCTGCCCTGGAAATGAATTCCAGTCACTGGATCTGCCCTGGAAATGAATTCCAGTCACTGGATCTGCCCTGGAAATGAATCCCGCTGAAACAGCCAGCTCCAAGTGAATGAGAGCTCTCTCAAAATATAAGGTGAACCAATAATCACCTTTGGCCTCAACATGGGCATTCCTGCACTCACATGTATACCACACACACACACACACACACACACACACACCATACAAAATGAAAATTGTGAACAAGCTTGGCTTTGGTGTGATTCTAGGAGCCCTTGCTTCTTCCCACTGTCCTCTCCCATGGCCGTCTAATCCCTCCGTGGGCTAGGGTTGATTGGTTCTCCTTACCGCAAGTTCCCTGGGGCAGGGACTGTATTCACTTCTCTGTGTTCTGATTTTCAGTTTCTCTCACATAGGTGCGTGGTAGAAGCTGAACCTCGTGTTCAGTTGCCTGTTGGCTTCTTTCCAGTTTGTGGGGGTTTACATAAAAGCAATGGAAATTTTTCAAACCACCGGTCCATCCACTGCCATTCCTAGCAATTCTGATTCAAGTGATCCAAGGCGGCAGCTAGCTGGACCTGACATGCTGCCAGCGTGGCAAAGCCTGGCAAAGGATTTCTCAGCCCTGCCACTGTTGACATTTTGAGCCGAATAAATTTCTGTCAGGAGCAAGGGCAAAGTGCTCTCTAGCGCACAGTTAGAATGCCTGGTCACATCACTGGCCTCTCTCGGCGGGTGTCAGTGGTCTTCAGCTGCTATTAGACAAAAAAGTCACCAGATGTTCAAAGGGGGCAAAATCGCACTCTGTGTTTTTGTGTTGAGGTGGAGCCCAGGGCCTTGAGCAAGCTAAGCCTGTGTGCTGGCCCCTGGATATGCCCAAGCCCTGTAGCTTGCTTAGAACTCTGGTCTCCGAGTTCCTCTAAGTTACTCTATTGGTTTGGAAAGTCAATGATTTTGTTTTCCACATCTGCTCTTGGAGGGAGCTCCTGGACTTCCTGAGGAAAGAACTAAGGTCCTGTCAACCCCTTTCCCTCCCTCCTTCCCTTTCCTCCCTCCCCTTCCCACCCTCCCTCTCCTGAGTCTGTTTTCTTAGCAGAAGGCTATGGAAGGAATCTTAAGTAGTAGATCTCTACATTTCTTTCCGGCTCTGACATTCTGGCCATACCTGTTGTCACCAGCAGCCGGCTGAAATAGGAGTGTGTTTTGCATTTGACACATTTATTGAAGAAAAATTCTATTTCCCAGCTAATTAAGAAAAAGTTAATTAAAGTGCTGTGCGGTTGTAACTACTGACTCTACCTCCACCCCAATGAGTTACCTGGGCACTCTTCCCCATGCCCCAGCCTCCCAGAGGAAAGACTGAAAGGAAGATCTGACATGGTTTTCATTCCTAAGTTACGTAACCACTCTCAATGCAGAATATGATTTAAACAGACAGGAAGAAATTGCTTTTTTTATGAAAGGACTTAAAAATGAGCATGATAGACTTTGAAAAAAAGAAGCAAGCTGGAGAAGTTTTTAAATGTAGCCTTTAAAAAGTATAATGCTAGCATTAAACGGATTATTTTTTTCTATGAGGGGGTGGAATTTTAGTGAGTCTCTGATAATCAAAAAGAGACCTTTTCCCTCCCTCCCTTTTTTCCCCTTCTTTCCTCCCTTCTTTCCTCCCTCCCTCCTTCCCTCCCTCTCTTCCTTCCTCCCTTCCTCCCTTTCTCCCTTCCTTTATTCGTCCTATGCTATGAATTGAGTGCCCTGGAGCTATGCAAAAGGCAGCCCTGCCTAGGCATCAAAGGAAGCCCTGCAGCACTCCCTGTAAAAGAGAGAGTCCCTGAAGCAGCCTCAGTGAACCAAACATTTGCAGTCTTTGTGCTACGGTTTAGATATATGTTTCAGAAAGGCCCGTCTATTGGAGGATCAGTTCCCCAGCCCATGGCGCTAATGCCCTTTTAGAGGGAGGGCCTAGTGGATATTTTCTAGTCCTATAAAGGTTGTCTTGGAGGGTGTGTTGGAACCTGGGTATCTCCTTCTGTTTCTAGTCGCCATGCTGAGAGCAGCTTCCTCTACCACACGTCCCTGCTACGATGTCCCGTGCCACCAGGCCCACAGCAGCTGGGCCATGGATCCTGGACTGAAGCCTCTGAAACCGTAAAAGCAAAAGTAAATAAATAAAGTGGATTTGCCTCAGATATTTGTTGAAGTAATGGAAATCTGGTTAACATCCCTTGCCATACCTCTCTCTCTCTCTCTCTCTCCTCTCTCCCTCATCTCCATATTCAACCCAGCCACTGTGCACACTATCCACAGCTACTAGGTACTACCTGGAACATACCTTGACTGCATTCATGCAGCTGCCTCCTCTCTGCCCTCCACTGCCTTCCCTACTCACGTTTCTCTTAATCATTTGACTCAAATAAGGCTCAAAGTCCTTGGCATTAGCTACAAGACTATCCCCAACTAATTCCCTCCTCCCTTCCCTCCACACAAAACACCATTATGGAGTTCCTTCAAAGACAACTGGACAATTGCACTAGCTGCCCTGACTCCCAAGGACCCTCTTTCCCAAGATCCACAGGGTCTTCCTTCCTTCCTTCCTTCCTTCCTCCCTTCCTCCCTTCTTTTCTTCCTTCCTCCCTCTCTCCTTTCCTCCCTCCCTCTCTCCCTCCCTTCATTCCTTCCAGGTTGAGGTCTCCTATCAAGCGCTTCCATCCTCACACATCCCTGTATGGAGTCCCAGGGCCCTAAGCACTGGTCTTACTTTTTTTTTTGTACTTGTCACCTCCAAATCTGCTACATTCTAATATTATGTGCGCCAGTGCCCATTTTCCTTCATTGGGATGTAAGATGAAGACCCCAGAGGGTATGGCTCTTTGTTTTTCTTTCATGTTTCTCAAGCACCTATGACTCAAACATAATAAATGTTCCCAAAACAATTCGGGGGGAATGAAGAAAGGGAGGATTTGTTGAGGCCCTCGCATTCTGCCACTACATTGGACTGTTTTTATCTTCTTCTTCCAGAAGCTGCGAAGTCTGCTTTGGACAACCAGCTGAGCTTCTAGCAGTCTTTTTTCTTTTTTTTTTTTTTAAACTATTAGATGGGGTTAATGGGTTAGCAGATTTACCCCAGGTGTAGATTAAATGAGCTTCTATGTTGGGACCAGTGCCTGGCACACATAGTCTTTGCTACATTAGCTGTTGTTATTGTTAGTATTGAGCTGTCTCCTAGGACAAAAATAGCAGACCCTGAGTGGAAATGAATGAATGATGCATGTTCTATTTAGGTTTCTATTCTGTGTTGAGTCACCATGACCAAACGCAAGTACGGAGGACAAGGTTTATCCGGCTTACTCTTCCACACACAGTCCATCACTGAAGGAAGTTGTTAGGAATATTTCCTAACGCGAGCTCCCCATCTACATAAAATTCCCAATCAAGCCAAATCAAAACAAGCCAAATTAAGAAATATCCAGGTTTAATGGGAGTTCTGCACTTGCGGGTGGCCCCGAGGGGGAGCCAGGAAGCTGCGCAAACACGACCACCACCACTGGGAGGAAGGAAAAGGGACCACGTGTTCCTCTTTTGGGAGATCACTTCAATATTCTTGGGAGTGGTCCTGCTGGGATTTGGAGTCCAGACCAGTCCTGGGGGCTGGGATAGATGCGAGGGGCTGGGGCCTACGCTCCCAGCTTGACATTCCAGACTCTTTGGATATAGGGGTGACAGAAAATTGGAGTATTAATTATGACAAACATTTAGGCTCTTTGGAAAAAAGGGCGTAGAGTCAAGTCTGGCTACTTCCTGTGGGCACAGGGCGGCGTGGGTAAGGGGAGAGCTAGGTGTCCACGTTCAGCAAGAGGTGTGGCTGGAGAGGCATCCCATGAACTGTCATCCCAGAGACGCCGGCATCTGTTTCTTGGGGGAGGTGGGTAAGGGGAGAGCTAGGTGTCTAGAAAAAAAAAACTGTTATCACAAAAGATGAGTGTGCCAGAATGAGGAGCAGGTAGGCCCTTCATTGTGGCATCCTGGAAAACGGGAGGGTGGAAGGTCCTGTCTGCTGGACAGACCAAGTGTCTTGAGTAGGTGCCCGCTTGAGCCTGGAGAGATGGTACCAGCATGGGTGTCCCAAGAGCTTGGCAGCCGAGAGGGTGGTGAGGATTACCGTGTGAGGTCCTGTCCATTGAGGTTCGAGAGACCTAGGAGTTAACTGTTTGAGGAGTACTCTGTCCCCTGGGGAGAGCGGGGCAGGTTTGGGGGCATTAGGGTCCACTGGTGTGGGGGCAGGGAGACAACTGTCAGCATGTGAATGGAGAAGGGACCTTAAAAGGGAGAGGTAGGGTAGGTATCCCACCAGTGGAGGAGTTTGGACTGGGAGGTGATGGTTAAGGAGAAAGGGCCTGCCATAAAGCAGCTCAAAAGGGCTCAGGCCCGTAGGGGAACATGGGGTAGCCCTGAGACGAGTCAGAGCAATGGGGAGAAGGGAGGGCCAAAATAACCTGAGTTCAATGGAGAGCTTGGTTAACCATTGTTTGATGATGAATCCATTGGCCCTCTCCACCTTTCCTGAGGACTGTGGATGGTAGGGCTGTGCAATTTCCAGGAGATGTTGAGAGCGTCTGACACGAGCTCCATGACCCTGGAAGTGAAGGCTGCTGGCCCATTGTCCGTCTGGATTGTTTGTGGGACACCAAACCGAGGAATGATGTGGTCCAGGAGTACCTGAGCCACCACATCTGCTGTTTCCCTGGAGACCAGAAACGCTTCTATCCATCCTGTAAAAGTGTCCACAAGTGTTAAGAGATAACGAAGTTTTTTTGAGTAGGCATATGGGTGAAATCAACCTGCCAGTCTTGGCCCAGTTGGTGTCTGCAAAGCTGGTGTATGTAGAGACTGACGTATGTGGAGAGCCCCTTGTGGGTTGGCCTGGGCACACATCTGACAGGAGGAGTGAACCTGTAAAATACGATCTCGGAGATGGGTGGGGTCAAAAAGTGGCTCCAAGAGCAGAAGAAAGCTTTGGGGCCTATGTGTAAGGTAAGGATGTCTGAAATGATTGACAATGCCTGGTCTTGAGGAAGGATGAGATGGTTATTTAAATAGAACTGTCCATCCTTTGTTTTTGTGGCCCCCTTTTTTATAAGCTCATCCCTCTCTTTAGGTTGGTAACAAGGCTGATAGGAGGGAGTCAAGAACAAAATATGTTCTGTGGAGTCCGAGGAGCTGGAGGCCAGCCCCCGGGCTACTGAGTCAGCCTTGGCATTGCCCAAGGCTACTGCGTCCTTGGAGGATTGATGTCCCCGACAGTGAATAATGGCTACTTCTGTGGGGAGCTGGAGGGCCTCCAAAAGGTTGGCTATAAGGGGTCCGTTAACTATGCGAGTGCCCTTGGTAGTTAGGAAGCCCCTTTCCTTCCAGAGTGTAGAATGAGTGTGGACTATCAAGAAGGCATATTTAGAGTCAGTGTAGATATTAGCCTGTTGGCCCTTAGCTATTTGGAGTGCCCTGGTCAAGGCAACTAATTCAGCCTTTTATGAGGTTTCCATTGGCAGGCAGGTGGCTTCAACTATGTCTGTGGAAGTGACCACTGCATATGCTACCTGTCAGTTTCCTGATTTATCTATAAGGTAACTTCCGTCAACAAACAGAAGTCAGGACAGGAACTCAAGCAGGGCAGGAACCTGGAGGCAGGAGCTGAAGCAGAGGCCATGGAGGGGTGCTGCTGACTGCCTTGCTCCCCATGGCTTGCTCAGCCTGCTTTCTTATAGAACCCAGGGCCATCAGCCCAGGGATGGCATCACCCACCGTGGGCTGGGCTCTCTTCCATCAATCGCTAATCAAAGAAAATGCCCTAG
Organism: Ondatra zibethicus; assembly: GCA_004026605.1. NCBI lineage: Eukaryota > Metazoa > Chordata > Mammalia > Rodentia > Cricetidae > Ondatra > Ondatra zibethicus. The sequence continues at coordinate 115,627 of PVIU01001046.1, read as the reverse complement.
AGGCTTGCCCACAACCAGGTCTTATGGAGGCATTTTCTCAACTGAGGTTGAGATGACTTTAGTTTGAGATCACTTTACCTTTCAGATGACTCTAGCTTGTGTCAAGTTGACATAAAACTAGCCAGCACAGTGCATGAGCTCATGTATGGCTAACAAGCAAAAGCTGGGAGGCAGGAGAGAACATGAATGAATCATGAACCAGACATAGGACTGTGAGACTGTGCCAGGTGGGAAGAGGCAGGCATGAATAAATCCTGTGGGATATAAAAGCCCACCTAGGAACTGGGCCTGCTTGGGGAAGAGTACAGACAGTAAATGTTCACAAGGCCCACGTGGGAAAGGATGCCAGAGTTCAGGTAGGCGAGTGTACACTCATATGGAAAGGAAAGACTCTGTCCTCTGAGCCCACGACCATTATCATCATCAGAGTAGCTATGACTACTGGCACGGGGCCCTCAGAACCAGGCTGTTTATAGTCTCTCATGGAAGCGGATAAGCAAGTCATTAGACCCTCAGATTCTAGATCCCCCTTCATTCACCTTCCTCCCAGCTGTGAGGAACTCCGCCCAAGCTACACATGGTCTTAGGAAGTGACAGAACACACACAGTGAGAACTCCACCTGAGGAAGTAGGTGCTCTGCCTGAGAAGCCGGCATCCATTCTGGAGTGAGACTTTCCATTTGCTGACATCTCCACAAGGGAAGTTCACGAAACACTTGGGAAGAGCAACTGTAGTAGAAACAGAGGGTGAGCACATTGGGGGGCGGCGCAGAACTATCAGTAAGACTAATAAGACTTTCATCATTAAGAAGCAAGCCTATCAGCGTCTTCAAAGCAAGAGTAGAAAGGCCCTCTCCATGCTCCACCAACAGTAAAAGTTTAAGCCATACGAATTGGACTGAATCTTCTCTACCATTAATTTTAAATACACTTTAATTTTTATTAACGGGCTCTTTGGGTTTATTGCTCAATAGGGCAGTAGACTGTTTTCCTCATGAAAGAATGTTTAGACTAGAAATTACCTTGCTGGCTAATAAAAAAGAGGCATCAAGCATGGCCAAAATACATGAAGGCAAGCTCTGGTACCCGCTGTCTCCACCTATCCTCATCAGACCTCAGCAAGCATTACAGCAGTTTCTCCTAACGGTTAGAAGAGAAAGCTCCTGGTTCTCTTTAAAGCCCTCCTAAGTTCTGATTAGGAACCGATGATGGTTTGAAAATACCAGCGTTCTCCAGCTGCAACAAAACCACTTTCTACAGCAAAGGGGCAAGCTTTGATAGGGTGCAAGGTGAAAAGAACACAGCAGTGAAGTGAGGATGGCAGAAATGACCTGCCTTTTCCACATATGCTGACAGCTCCTGATCTTTATGCTAAATTGCTTCTCCCCTGGGCCCAGGAAAATTCACACTTACTTGTTAGTCTTTGATACTTAGTGGTGCTAAATATCTTAAAGCCAACAAAACCTTCTGAAGTCTAACACCTCTTTGTCCTGAGGACAGCTCAGCTCCTTCCTCTAGTTCCCAAGGGGCTTCTCCTTCTCAGCAGCCTGCCTCAGGGTTGCCAGATTAGGTATTCACTACTGCCATTTAGAAACAGTCCAAACCCTGTACCTCCAGGGGATCATATTTCTTAGAATTTTGCAGGGCTAGAGCAAAGCACTTGCCTCGCCTGTAAGGCTCTGGGTTCGATCTCAAGCACTAGAGAGATGTAATTTTACATTTTTCAGTACTAAGGTCAGGAGGCCAGTGAAACACATGTTGATATTTTATTTTTATTATTTTGGGGGGTTTCATTGTTGTTGTTTTGGGACAAGGGCTCACAATGTAGACCAGGCTAGCTTTGAATTCTCAGAGATCTACCTGTCTCCACCTCTGCCTCCTGAGTGCTGGGTTTAGGCAGGTACCATTATATCCAGCCCTATTGATGATGATGTTATTGTTGATTCAACGAATAAGTATGTAAATGCATGATTGTTCTATCCTCTGATTATTGCCACTTCTAAAAATGAAATGGCTGTTGTCCCATTCATTTCTTTAGTGGCCGAAATCAGATCCAGAAGAAAGGTTTCCCTGCTCTTTAGAATAAAATGGCATGTCCAATACTCTTCTTCGACCCAGCAGACCTCCTTTGGGGGATGTTGCCAGCAGGGCAGAGGGCACATGCAGTCCAAGTAGGCTCAGGCAGAAACGGGCATGCAAGTTCGGCTGAACGTTACTCTACTGGGTCCTCGGAAACCCTTGTGTTCTTTGCATTGTATTGCTTTGCATTGAGTCTATGATCATTTAATCCAGTGGTTCTCAGATTTTGGTCAGTCCTAAAATCATCAGCATCAGCATCTCCAGGGAAGGGGTGACCTAAAGATTCTCTGGCCTGCCTCTATACCTCCTGAATCCCAGCCTCTGGGGTGATGTCATGTATGGTCAGAAAACTGGTCTTCTTTCAGGGGGCTCCACATATAGTTCTGTCTTTAGCCTTTGTTTGTCAATGCTTTACCTGTGAAATCTCCTTGTAAGGCTACTGTGACCCTGTCTGTGACAGTCTGACAGGCAGCAAGAAGGCTGCAGACACCTAGGGAAGAAATCTCAAACCTTCTGGGGCCTCTTTGAATCTTCACACCTTTAAAAAGGGTGCGAACTCACAAATGCAGGGTGGGGTGGACCTCAGCAAGCCCAGCACCCTTAAAAGAGAAAACCAGCTGCTACCTTAAAGGGTAGCACAGCGATTAGAGGTGAGGAACCATAAAACATTTTTACTCTGACAAAGAGACTCTCTTTAGGGCGGGTGACGGCCTGTTTAACACAAAAGGAGAAGGGACAGGGCCCCAGGATGTTAATATGGAGACAGATGAGGTACAAGGGTGAGAGAATCTGAGCTCTGACCTCAGTTAGCCACAGCCCTGTGGGAAGAGAACCAGGAATGAGACCAAGACAGCAGAGAGAGCAGTATCTTGGCCACTAGAGCTGCCCAGCAGGGGGTGGCATCTGTGGGGCACTGAGTCTCCATGACATTTGTCATAGACAACACAGTAAAAACAATTTTTAACTTTTTAATCACGTCTATCTATCTACTTATTTATTTATTGTGTGCATGTATAAGTGTGCACATGTATGTAGACAACATGCCATAGCATGCTCGTGGAAGTCAGAGGACAACTTGCAGGAGATAATTCTCTCTTTCTACCATATGGGTCCTAGGGATTGAATTTAGTTCAGCAGGCTTGGTGGCAAGTCCCTTAACCTGCTGAACTATCTTGCTGGCCTAGGCAATTTTTGTATTCGGCAAGAAACAACAGAAGCCAAAATTTTTCAGATCTTAGACAATCTCAGAGCAGAACAGCTCTTCTTCAAGTGCAATAATATGCCATGGTGCTTCAATTTAAGAAACAGCACACCTGCCAGGCAGTGGTGGCTCATGCCTTTCATCCCAGCACTTGGGAGGCAGAGGCAGGAGATCTCCATAATTTCAAGGTCAGCATGATCTACAAGAGCTATTTCTAAGACAGGCTCCAAAGCTACAGAGAAACCCCGTCTCAAAAAACAAAACAAAACAAAACAAAAAAACAAAAAACAACAACAAAAAAAGAAGGAAGGAAGAAAGAAAGAAAGAAAGAAAGAAAGAAAGAAAGAAAGAAAGAAAGAGAACATTTAAGAAGAGTCGTCATGGCTCTCACCACATGACCTCTCTGATCCAGGACTTGGTCTCATCCAATGCCAGCCCTTCTGACTCTTCATTTCTCTGATGACTTTTCTATTGTCCCTTCTCCTCAGCCATCTCTTGGGGTGCACATCAGCTTCCTTAGTTGTGGTACCACCAAGATGACAATGCCTAAGGGGAGCAGGGCACATTTCAGTTGCAACCCCATGCCTCCCAGGGCCCTCTCCAGGGATGGCAGCCAGGCAAGGTGAGATTAGTGCTTTGAGAGCGTTGGCGCAGATGGAGGAAAGGGTAAATGAGTGGGCATACCCAAAGCCTTGCCACCTGTAGAGTTACTCTGGCCAAGCCATGTGAAGGTAGCTCAGAGGCTGTCTGAACTTACTGGTAGAGTCCCAGCAGTGGCCATGAGAGCACCCCCAAATGCCCAGAGAGTGAATTTGAGACGGTCATGGGCTGTTGTGAAGGCTGTCCAGCCAGGGCCCTCCCTTCTCTGCTTAGCACTTGCAGGCTCTAGACTTTTTAAAATCCCAATGGAAACAGAGTTTTTGTCATAGAATTCTTAGACTACTTAACCTTGTGGGTTGTACAGACCCTATGATCACACTAAACTTCTACAGCCATGGTTCTCAACCTGTGGTCGTGACTCTTTGGGGGTCAAATGACTCTTTCACAGGGGGTCTCCTAAGAACATCAGAAAACACAGATATTTACATTACGATTCATAAAGTGGCTAAATTACAGTTATGAAGTAGCATCAAAAATAATTGTATGCTTGGGAGTCACCACAACATGAAGAACTGTATTAAAGGGTCACATCGTTAAGGCTGAGAACCACTGATCTACAGGCAGAGAATGTTTTTCTTTTAGAAGGGTAACAAAAAGAATGATACTAGAGAGACTTTACCTGTTTCTCACCATAAAAGGCCAGGCATTTTGTATTTCAGTCTGAGACTATTTTGATGTGAATCCCAGACAACTGTGCATTCCACAGAGGAGACTCAAGCTTTGACAAAACATGTCAGTGGTTCCTCATCATTCTAAGGTTAGAGTACAGATAGCATTCTTCGAGGCCCAGTTTATCTTTCTGCCAAAAGGTCAATCAATGGACTGATCAAACAAAAAGAGGCAAACCCATGAAGAAAAGTACTAACCAACACTAAAGAAAAATGAGGACTGACTTCATATGTGACAAATTCTTAGACAAAAAACAGGGAAAGTGTGTATGGATATTTTTAAAAGGCAGACTTGTAAATGTTTGTACTGAAAACAGAAAAGAATGGAAAGACAAATCAGCAAGATGCCACCGTGGTAGAAAGGATGGGAAGGGTACAAGTGAAAGGGATAAAAAAAAGAAGCTGAGGGCTGGAGAAATGGCTCAGCTGTTAAAGGCTAAGCTCATAGGAAGGCTTAATTTGAATACATATTGTTTTGTACATTTGACATTAGAACCAAGTAAATGCTCCCTGTAAATAAAATATTAAATTAAATTAGAAAGGAATCCCTAGAATAGAAGGGAGGAGCAACGGAGGGAAGGTGAGAGGGAGGGGGGAAGGAAGGAAGGAAGATAACCATTCTTGCATCTGGCTGGTGGAAGAAGCTCACAGGAACTGTTCTGAACGCAGAAATGTGACTATAGAACATATGGGCTATAATCTGCACACAAAGGACTGCGAGTGTGAGCCACTTTCAGCAACCATTTGGCTGGTAGAATTGCTATTGGAGTTTTGAGACTGCAATGTGAAATAAAGCAAAAAAAGGAATTTTTTAATAAAATTCTTATTCCAGAATTCCTGATATCTGACAAATGTGATACCCCCCCACACACACACGCCAAGTTTCATGTGTGCATGGTGTGTGTGTGGTGGTGGTGGTGTGTGTGTGTGTATTGTGTGTATGTGTGTGTCTTCAACTTAAATTAACCCATATTTCTTATTTACGCTCTACCATGTGGCGGTGCCTTTTTTGAGCACAGCATGATCATCTTGCTTCTCTCTGTGTCTCACTGGCAATTCTGCCCTCTTTTACCCCACACTCTCTTTTGTCCATAAGACCCACCTAACCTTTTCCTGCCTAGCTATTGTCCAGTCAGGTCTTTATTAACCAACGAGAGTAATACATATTGACAGTGTACCAAAAGACTGTTCCACAGCAGATGTGTGTGTTTGATAAGTATGTGGTATGTGTATATGATGTGTGTTGGTGTATGTTCTTGTATAGTGTGTGTATGGTTTGTGTATATGTTGTGTGTGGTGTGAGTGCGCACACATTTATTTATATGTCTTTGGTAGTGTACATGCATGTTTTTGTATGTGTGTGGGGTGCACATGCACATGTGCATGATTGCACATGGAGACTCCAGGTTGATGTCAGGAATTGTCGTCATTCACTCTTCCACCTTACTCGGTAAGGCAGGCTTCCCTGTCAAACCCAGAGCTCTCCAGTGTGGTACCCTTGTTAGTCAGCTTGCCCCAGCGATCTCCTGCTCTGCCTTCCTGGGGAAGCTGAAAAATTCGGGCCCATTTCCACCTTGTCTGCCAGTCAGAGAGTTGGGAGATTGACAAGCATAGCTGCAAGTCCTAACTCAGGAGGTGATTGCTTGGTTCGTTTGAAATTAAGATAGGCCATGCCATCCTGACAGGGGGTCAGGATATGCAAATGTCTTCAGAGCACCTTTGCTACCTAGGCAACAGGCTGCTAACGATTTGTTGTTTCAGAGTGAGAAAGCGATTGACTGTGAGTTATCCTTTGTATCAAGTTAATAAAGTCTTTGTTACTCCCTCCCCCGCCCCCGCCGTTTACTTTGGGTATAAAAGCTGTGGAAAAATAAACCCGGGCAGATTTCAGAATTTCAGGATTTCAGACACTGGAATGTCCTGCTGATACTTTCTATGTTTTCTGTCTTATTATTTTTATGAGTCTTCATATTCTTATATTTCTTCAATTCCCATGCCCCTACCCTGGTAAGAAGTATTTTGTTGAGGCCAGTGCTCGACACTTCCAACGCTGGAATTACAGGTGGATCACCCATTTGTATGGATCAGGACTCTGATCCTCATGCTTATACAGCTGAGAGCTTCAGTTATTTCCTAGGCCCAGAAATGAGATTCTTGCCAGGCAGTGGTGGCATATGCCTGTAATCCCAACACCTGGGAGGCAGAGGCAGGCAGATCTCTGTGATTTTGATATAAGCTTGGTCTACATAGCAAGTTCCAAGACAGCCAGAGTTATATTATACAGAGAAACCATGTCTCAAAAAAAAAAAAAACCAAAAAACCAAAAAACAAAAAACAAAACAAAAAAAAAAAACAAGGGGCTGGAGAGATGGCTCAGCGCTTAAGAGCATTGCCTGCTCTTCCGAAGGTCCTGAGTTCAATTCCCAGCAACCACATGGTGGCTCACAGCCATCTGTAATGAGGTCTGGTGCCCTCTTCTGACCTGCAGGCATACATATAGACAGAATATCGTATACATAATGAATGAATGAATGAATGAATGAATGAATGAATGAATAAAAAACAAAACAAAATAAAATGAGATTCTTAACATAAGAGAGACAGATACAAGTAGAAAAACAGACAAAGCAACAACAAAACAACAAAAGCCCTTGACTTTGAATTGAAAATATCAATATGAATTTATACCACATCTTTAAAACTAGCAGGGGACTGAAAAGATAGTCCAGTGGTCAAGAGTGTACGTGATGGCACAGAAGAGAAACTGGTGACATGGCAGCTCCACGATACGGTGACAACCAGAGGCACTCGGAGGAGTCCAGAGCAGAAAGAAGCCGACTGAGCAGTACCAGCAGACTGGACACAGCCAGGCTAGGGAATCAGGAGAGAATGGTGAGGGAGGTGGCAAGAGACAGAGAGTAGGAGTAGTGAAAGAGAAGAGAGCAAGTTTGGGAATGGTAAGGATAGTGACCCTGAGGAGGCTGAGTAGCTGCGGGGAGGGAAGGGCCGGGAGATTAGTGTGGAGGCTTTGAAATATTATAGAAATACGCGTGAGTAAGGACTGAGGGAGCCTGGAGGCAGTTAAGAGTACTGGCTGCTTTTGTAGAGGATCTGAATTCAGTTCCCAGCAACCACATGGTGACTCACAACCATGTGTATGTAATTTCAGTGCCAGAGGATCAGACACCCTTTTCTGGCCTCCATGGGCACCAGCGCACAGACAAGCACATAAAATAAAATAATTTAAAATCTTTTTTAAAAGCAGTATTTATAGCTGGACATGGTGGTGCATGCCTTTAATTCCAGCACTCAGGAGGAAGAGGCATGCAGATCTGTGAGTCTGAGACTAGCCTGACCTACAAACTGAGTTCCAAGATAGCCAGGACAAACAAAGAAACCCTGTCTTGAAAAGTCAATAAATAAATAAACAACAAAACAAAACAAAAAAAGTATTTATCTGGTCTTTTCGGAGATCACCCCTCCATCAGAAAGCAAGGGCCCCCCGGGGCTTAGCAGCTGTCCACAGTGGTATCTGCCCACGGTGGTATCTGTCCACAGTGGTATCTGTCCACAGTGGTATCTGTCCACGGTGGTATCTGTCCACAGTGGTATCTGTCCACAGTGGTGTCTGCCCACAGTGGTGTCTGTCCACAGTGGTATCTGTCCACAGTGGTATCTGTACATGGTGGTATCTGACCACTGGTTGCTCTTCCACAGGCTGGGAGTTCAAGTCCCAGGACCACATGGCTTACAGCTGTCTGGAAGCCCAGTTCAGGGGATCTAACACTCTCTTCTGGCCTATTTGGGCATTGCACATATATGGTAGACACATCTACATGCAGGGAAAACACTCACAGATGTATAGCAAAAATAAAAAAATCTTTTAAAGATACCACTCAGTAGAATACCCTAAAATGTATGTGAGTCTTTAAAACTGGCTAATCCAAGAACATATGACATAGGTGAGACTATACATCCATGCTAGTCTATGAAGCTTATGTTCAGACTGTAGGTAAAAAAAATATTATAAGTATGCAAAATATTTTAAGTCTTCCCTTAGATGCTAGGAAGCCACATTTCAGTTTTATTAACACAAGAGACAGTGGCACAATGGCGAACCTCAGCTCGAATCTATCCATGTATTTTAGCAGGTGACACTAACGTGTGCCATGGAACCTCATTTGGTCTACCTTTTACACCTATGTCTCATGTGTGGTGCAGTGTGGCGCCTTGGTTTACTCCTTCACTTCCAGGCTGGCGGACTCCGGCTGCTTCTCATGCCCCAGGACAGAAGCAAGAGCAGGATGTCTATTTAGTCTGGAAACGTGTTAGCACAGCAGACGCCAAGACCTCTTCTCTACACCCGGAAGAGACATAATTCTGGAAATCTGAAGGGCCATGAGGCATCCCCATCTTCCTGTACCTCTGGCCTGAACATGATGGGATTTGGGCCCGAGCTGAGGGGCAGCCAAACCATCCCTGCTCTGGAGGAAGCCACCCTGGATGGAGTCTAGGTGAGAGCTCTGAGATCTCCAGGTTCGCTTGAAGGTACAAACCACTGAGCTTGCCCGAGAAGCACAACTCAGGACTGGGCGCTGACGGCTGAAAAAGGGCTGGCAGATGACAAGGACCAGCACACACTAATATCACATGGCACCACCGTGGTCGCCTGTTCCTAGCATTAAAGTATCTCTAAGGGGGCAGCTTCACTAGTGAGCTGAAGTCACCCAGGAAGCTCTAGTGTCCTACACCAAAGAAGTGTTAGAAAATGCTGATTTCCACCGCTGCATCCTATTAACCGCCAGGAGTCGCTGTTCTTCCAACAACTCAAGGCCAGCCATTGAACCGAGGGCTCCTCTCAGAAGACAAAGGAAGAGCGCCAGGAGGCTGGCCCTGGCTGGCTATCCCTCCACAGCTCCTCTGGTACTCCAGCCTTATGCAGTAACCCATCTTTCTCCCTGGACTCAGGAATCTGTTCTACTGATGCAGGCCCTTCCCAGTGGAGCCCACAGGAGATTAAATGCTCTCACACCCTGACTGCCATTGAGGGTCCCTCTCCTCCTTAGCTGCTCTTCTGTCTAGCAGGAGGACAGGATGGGCTTATCCACAGATTGACAGAACCACACAGCAAGTGGTGGAAGGGCGATGAGGGAGGATTTTCTTTGCCCTGTGGACCCCTGTCTCAAGGCCTGGCTCTGCAGACCACTTCTGATCTTTCCTCCCCTAGCTCCTAAACAGCTTCCTCATCCAATCGGCCAGGCAGTCTTCTATTCAACAGATCTTGCAGCTGCTCTCTGATGCTTCTCTTCCTGGACTGACATCTTTTTAGCCCCCTGTTGCAAAGCCCTGCCTGGGACCTCATTCTGCCTGCTCTGCTCTACTGAACCATAAACTCTCCAAGAGCAAGGCTCCTTCTACAGCCTCACAGTGCCCTGCCTCTAGGAGCGGAGTCGATGAATGTGCCACGTGAGGTGGACAAACACAGTCTCTGGAAGGGAGGCACTAAGTATAGGCCTGGGAAGGCAGTCTCAGCAGTATGTGGAGAGGCTCTCCTTGTGAGTCCCAGGGCCCTGGACGACCTTACTGGGATTAGATAGGAGGTTGTGCTGGTGGAGGCTGTTATTAAGATGGCTTCTGGCAGGCAGGGTGTGTCCGGGGGCAGGGGTGGGGAAGGCATAGCTATTGTATTTCTTATATCTTCTTAGTTATAAGAGCTGATCAAAGGTAGTGTGGGCCTGTCTGTGTAATCCTCAGATTCCAGGTCAGTGGTTAAGGCTAACTGGGGGGCTCTTCTGGTAGTCAGCCCAGCATCTGGCTCTGTGACTAACTCACTGTGGTCCTGGACAAGACCCTCCCCCTGGCTGGACACTGGTATACCCATCTACAGTAGGGCCCAGTATCTGCCCGTTGTAGGCACTCTGGTCTGGCAATGCTCTGAAGAAATCGAATGGCCTCCTAGGCTGTTCCCTGGGAAGTGTAAGACAGAAGACAAGATCTGCCCTGGGATAGATTTCTAGGACTTAGCTGAACAAAAAATTCAGAGGGAAGGGACTTGCTTAAAGAGAGTGACCATGGACAATGCAGGGGACAGGGGAGTGCAGAGGTGGCAAGTCAGGCTGAGACCTTCAAGTCAGGGCCTGCTGCTCACACTGGGCCTCAGCAAAGACCAGAAAGTGGCACCTGCTCTAGCAGTTCAAGTTCCTCTCATGTGACTTAAGGAGTGGGATCTGGTTTTCAGACCTTGCTCATCCCAATGGCTAGATGTCCTGATATGGCAGACTGGGTTCTGTAGGACCAACACTGGCAATGTCAGGAGGATGGTTTTGGGAGCACCCGGTGTCTGTGAAAGGAGGATGGTTTTGGGAGCACCCGGTGTCTGTGAAAGGAGGATAGTGTTGGGAGGACCCAGTGTCTGTGAAGGGAGGATGGTATGGGGAGCACCTGGTGCCTGTGAAGGGAGGACAGTGTGGGAGGACCCAGTGCCTGTGAAGGGAGGACGGTGTTGGGAGCACCTGGTATCTGTGAAGGGAGGATATGTTGGGAGCAGGTGATGTCTGTGAAGGGAGGACAGTGCTGGGAGCACCTAGTGCTTGTGAAGGGAGGACGATGTTGGGAGGACCTGGTGTCTGTGAAGGGAGGATAGTGTTGGGAGGACCCAATGCCTGTGAAGGGAGGACAGTGTGGGGAGCATCTGGTGCCTGTGAAGGGAGGATAGTGTGAGGAGCACCCTTTGTGAAGTGAGGATGGTGTGGGGAGGACCCAGTGCCTGTGAAGGGAGGATGGTGTGGGGAGGACCCAGTGCCTGTGAAGGGAGGATGGTGTGGGGAGCACCCAGTGCCTGTAAAGGGAGGATAGTTTGGGGAGAACCCAGTGCCTGTGAAAGGAGGACAGTGTGGGGAGCACCTGGTGCCTGTGAAGGGAGGATGGTGTAGGAGCACCTGGTGCCTGTGAAAGGAGGACAGTGTTGGGAGGACCCAGTGCCTGTGAAGGGAGGATGGTGTGGGGATCACCCAGTGCCTGTGAAGGGAGGATGGTGTTAGGAGCACCTGGTGCCTGTGAAGGGAGGACAGTGTTGGGAGGACCCAGTGCCTGTGAAGGGAGGATGGTGTGGGGAGCACCCAGTGCCTGTGAAGGGAGGATGGTGTGGGGAGGACCCAGTGCCTGTGAAGGGAGGATGGTGTTAGGAGCACCTGGTGCCTGTGAAGGGAGGTTGCCTTTGTAGCAAAGGAGTTCCCCATCAGCTGGTTCCTGGTTTTCTGGCCTGGCTGTTTTGAAATGCCTGGCAGTCATCTCTCACCACTTCCGTCCCCTACTCCTGCTTTAGCTCTGCTTCTGGTAATATGCTCTCTGCTGGGTCACAGTGATGTCATGATTTAGTTCTATTTAAAGAAAGGTACATATTTTCCCTTCTTCCACTATCTCTGTGTGATTTGGCCATATCGCCTTCAAGTGAGGGCATAGGGAGGGGGGCCGTAAAAAAGAGACATGGGCTGAGTCCTTGTAAGGAAGACCCTCTGGCCTCAGGGACTCGAGTGCCTTACAGATGCCATCCTTCCCTTGAAATCTGAGTCCAGTCTGCCATGACACCCACTTGACCTGTCCTTTCTCCATGACAGCAAATATATGTGACTGTATTATTATCAATAATGAAATAGCAATAGGAACCATGCCTTGCTGGGTTCTGCAAATCATGGGCCTCACAGGGGCTTAGTGCAAAGAATAGCTTAAAGATTCTCAGCTCATCTTTTCATACAAACCTTGACTCTCTCCTCAAAGTCTACTCCGGACAGTTTCTGGGACAAAAGGTAACAGGTGGTGACTTAAGAGCAGAAGTTCTGGACTTACCCCTAAAAAGAAACAAAGCTTGATCCTCAGAGAAAGGTGATTTCAGAATTGGGGGAAGGAGCATAGTCAATTTGCAAGACAGCTCAGAAACATCTTGGGCCAGAAAATAAACAATGGGACCACCAAAGCAGAAAGAAGTAGCAGCCACCCTGTGGGCCTCCTAAAGGCCAAATCTGGAAAAAGTGTGCACCACAGAAAGAGTGGTAGCCTTAGCATTCATTGAGAGGGGAGTCCATAACAGTGGTAGCCTTAGAACTCACTGAGCGGGGAGTCGGGAGATGCCTCAGTTGGCAAAGCACCCATCATGCAAGCATGGGAACATGAGTTAAGATTCTCAGCTCTCACACAAGAGCTGGGCTGAGAAGGACATGTCTGTAGCCCTTTATGGGACAGCAGGGAGTACAGAGACAGGCAGATTCCTGGACTTACTGACCAGAAAGTCCAGCTCAGCTGATGAGCGTCAGTGAGACCCTGTCTCAAAAAAAACATGGCGGAAAGTTATTGACCCCGTGTTGACCTCTGACCTCCATACACACGCACACACAAATACATACCTTCACACCCCCAGAGAACACACACACACACACACACGGAAACCCACTGAAGGAAATATGAATTCCTGATTCTACACTAATATAGGCAAATGAATAAACAGAGTGAAAGGAACAGTCTTCCTTGCTTTATCAAGGATGGAACTAGAAAAATCACCATCTTGTGCAGAAGAAACTGTCATGAAGAAAAAGATCTGCATGTTAGCATCAAAGACTCTTTCTCCAAGACACTCTTTGACCACAAAGAATAGACTAAACCTTTGTGGTAGAGGAACTGATAGACATCACCTTCATTAGTCGATCAAAGCTAACACCCAGCCCCCCCAAGTGGAGATGAGCTGACGCCATGTGTCTCCTGCTCTGATGCACAGAGAAGGGCGGCTTCCTGGAAGTGGGGTGTCTCCCCCGCCCACCAGCAGAAGCTAATCACAAGGAAAAGACTAGACGTAAGTCTGCAAAATAACTGACCTGCAATCTTCCAAAGCATCACTGTCAAGATGTCAAAGAAGCATGGGGGAGACCATGCTGAAGGAGACCAGAAGCCAGAACGCTTAGTGGAAGTGAATCTGACTGCAGGTTAGACACACTGCAAGGCTGATGCTAAACTTCTCTTTTCCTCCCCCCATTTTTATTTCTTTCTTTTTCTCAGCTTTTTTGAGTATTGAGCCCTTTACATGTTAGACAAATACTCTAACACTGAGCTACAATCCCAGCTCGACAGTAAATTACTTGATTTTGAATGTGGTTGTATAAGAAAATGCTCTTATCTTTATAAAATGCACAGTTAGAAAACTGAAGGGTGTATAGTCACCCTGTATCTAACTTACCAAACGATATAACTAATCTGACAGATAAAAGCTAATATTAGTAGATAAAAGCAAAGAGACAGTGATAAAGCAATAGAAGAAAATAAAAACACTTAATAATTTTAGGTAGAGAGAGAAGGACTTTTTGTGTTCTTTTCTCTAGATTTAAAATTATATTTTTATGTAATTAAAATTAAAATTCCAGTGGATCCAAAGCCCTATTCTGGCCATTGTGGACATGATGCATACATAATTAGACATATGCACACATGTAAATAAAAATAAAGCAAAATTTTAAATAAAATAATTCCAAAGTAAAAATTTGCAAAGAGAACATAAAACAATGAAGCTTTTATAAGAGCCCTGAAAAGGGGCTCAGAGGTCTGGGCTTTGGGAGGAGCTGGAGGGTCAGACACCAGCATTCTGGGAAGGTGGGGTATTACGGGCCTGAATGAAGCTATTTTGACTCTGGTTTATACCTGCTTCCAGGGGTCACTGTCTGGACTCCTAGGAGTGAAGCTTTTCCAGAGCCTGCATGGTTGGGACTGACATTATTAACAGTACCATGTCTAAGGCACGGGCATGACTGTGGGCTGCCAGCCTACTGTGAAGGAGCCTGGGTTTGTGTTATCAAACACCTGTATGGGCACGTTATATACTTCTTGCCTAAGTTTTGGTGAAACCCTGTCAAACACATGATTGAATCATCCCATTTTCCCCATGAGAAAGCTGAGTCTCAGTCAGGTGAAACAGAACTTCTTTGGTTTAGTCTAGGGCTGGTCCCCCTCCCAAGATCTAGCCTGATGGGCATACGTGGGTCTGCCCACCCTGTCCTGGGCACATGCGCTTTCCTTTGCCGGCCCCTATTTGATTCTCAGCTTATTGATCTTAGGACACAGTCAAGACTGAAGTCAAGATCTCCTGCCTCTGAATCTTGGGTTTCACTGGCATTTAGACAACAACGGGGCCGAATCCAGCTTTGCCATACGCTAAACTGGCTATTTTCTAACCAATTAGAATCTAACTGACTGAAAACCTGAACAATGCAGAGGCACTCTCTCAAGAAACAGGTGCCAAGAATGGAGAAAATAAAATGGGACAGACTAGAAAGGGTGGTGGTGGCAGCCAGCTGTCCTTTCCTTCCCCGTCATCAGATCAGGTCAGCAGATATGTCCCAACACTGGACCTCAGTTCCCCCCTCTGTGAAACCAATCAGTAAGGAAAAGGCTGGAGTTCTGACCTGAGACCGAATGTCTGATACCTCACATCAGTGGATCTAGGCTGGGCTTTGGTCTCTTGATGGTCCACCATCTGAGACTACAGGTGGTCCCTGCTGGGGGCCAGTGAGTCCTGGAATTCATACTCCTCCCTCCTGTCTCTGTCCACCTTCTAGGACTCTCTCTGTTCCGTTCCCTTGCCAGTTGCCAGTGGGCCACTTTGCACATCTCTGGTGGTTTTCAAGAACCCTAATGGCAGATGATGCTGCCAGTGAGCGGATCTGAAGGCTCAGAAAGGCTGGGCGAGAGGAAAGAAGCCTTATTTTTACAAATGGTGTCGCCAAGGCAAACTGAACTCCAGTACTGATATCACAGTCTAAGTACCAAGGGTCACACCCTCAGCCCACTGAGGACCCTGGGGCAGAGTCTCCATCCAAGACCCCAGCCCCTCACCATGACTGTGGGCCTCTTCCCTCACTTGCTTCTCCGTTGGGGACTCCCTTACTCCTTATTTTGCCCCTGCCTAGGTCCTGGCTCCTGGACACCAGCTCACAACAGGGATGAAAGGCCACATCTGACAAAGTGACTCAAGCTGACAGACCTCTCTAAGCCTCTGTGTCCTCTGTGGAATGGGATGACGAGGCCTCACAGAGTATGTGATGTGCTTAGCTCCAGGCCTGATGGAGCGAGAGTTTGGTGGCTGTCTGTTACTACGGAATGTCTGGCTCACCTGGTCTCATTAATCATGTCCCTGCTCTCAGTCTTGGGTTTCTGGCTTACTCCTCAACAGACTCTCTCTGTCTCTATGTACTCTGCTATCTGACACTCAGCATTGTTTCTATCGTGCATGTCCCCAGACAGGGGGCTCCATTATTTTCCCTGGGTACACGGCAGCAGGTCTTCTTTCATTCTGGGGCAGGGCAGAAGGTACCCAGAACGTAGATTATAGGCCTTGGGTCACCTAGAAGAATATCACAGGCATCTCCCCCAGGAACAGTGGGCCACCTTGGTCAGGTACTGGTATGTCCCAGATCAGCCATAGGCAGCATATCCGTCTGCAGACTGAAGAGTCTGCCTGAAATGCCCTGCTGGCCACAGTCTACTGGCATCTGAGGGATGCTCCACCAGGGCAGGGGCTCCCCTCCCTCCAGAAGATGCATTATCAAGGCAGCGTCTAAGCACTGAGAGGGATAAAATGATGCCATTATCAAATGAAATTAATGGCGGGGACCTCCTTACTTGCTGGATGTCACTAAGGAGTTTTCAGGGCCTCCATCACTCCAGTCTCCTCCCCTCTTTAAGGTTCCAAGCTCTTGCTTCAGACTAGCCCTCCAGCTTGGCATCAGCTCCACGGGTGAGGGTCGTCTCCATGACAATAGCCCCTCCTTCAGCTTCTGAGGAATCCTCTGAGCTCCTTCACACTGATAAACATCTTGCCTGTGTTGTGTCTGTGCAGTTCAGCTCTTGCTTTCCTGAAGAGGTGACAAGAATATCAGTTGAAGAGACATAGTCAGCTGGGCCAAGGCAGAGGCCAGGATGAGGAAGAAGAACCTGTCAAACAAAGGAGAAGGCTTGGAAAAGGGACCTGGGATGGAGGAGAATGAAGCAAGATAACAAACTAAAAGAAAGGGCAGGAGAGAGGCGTAGTGCTGGGAAAGTCTGGAAAAGTAGGCTGAGGTTAGGTCGTGCAGGGTGTGTAGGCTATGTAATGACAATGACCATGGACCTGAGAGCAACATCCTTCAACCTAGAAAAGTAACAATCAGAGATGGCCAGATGTGAGTCTGAAGGCATCACTCTGCTTGCGGAGAGCAGACAGCAGTGAGCAGGGATAGCTCTGTGAATGCACAAACACAGCTGCATAGAGTCCTGACGCTCAGAAAAGAGCTTGTCCAGGGTCTGGTGCTCTGACCCTGCTCTCTTGAAATAATATCGTATTACCTTTTATCTATGTTTTCAGATAAATTAATTAATCATGTATAATACTGTGTGTGTGTGTCACACATGTACACAGCATGTATGAGAGTGTGGGCACATGGCTCAGAACACATGTGAAAATCAGGATAGTTTGTGACAGAGGGTTCTCTCCTTCTATCATGTGGGTCCTAGAGATTGAACTTATATCCTCAGGCTTGGTGGCACACATCTTTATCAGCTGAGCCATCTTGCTGGTCCGTGTATGATTTTTCAGGAGCAGTCTGGTATGACAATGATGCATGCTTCCAGGGCTAGCTTCATGTGTGGTAACCTCCCACCGCTTCACTCGGGCTGTTCCTCTGCCCTCCTCTCCCTATTCCTGCCTAGATTCCTTCTGTCTACAGCAGGGATCCAGCCGCAGGTTTCTAGAGAGTCAGAGTTAGGAATATGCCCAATAGCATCTCAGGGTGGGGCATGGCAGTGGTCCCTGGTCCAGACTGACAATATATGACATATTCGGCAGAAATATTTCTATTCCATGTACCTGGTGCATCCCTGCCCACTTGTAATACCCTGGGGGGATTGCCTGTCCACCATAGACTGAGGAGTCAGGCCATGATAATTGGAGATGCCTGGCTCAACTTCCTGTCCCCAGCAGAACACAGGCCAACCTGGTACCTGGCAGAAAACCCCTGAACTTGATAGATTTCAGTATGCATCCTACAAATATTCATACCAAAGGAAGTGCAACTTTAAATAGTAACTAAAAACACCACAGGAATCGAGACACCCCAGACGTCCACCAGTGGCATTGCTCTTGTTGCTTACATGATTCAAAGGACAAAGCAGCCTTGAGAGCTGCCAGGTGGCTGGCTGTGGCAATCAATGCTGTAACAACTGATTCTGCAATTTATTTTTAGTCGATGGACCTATGACTTTTTGAATTCTTCAAACATACATGTTCAAACTGCTCTGTCTAACAGTCTGGGCTGACCTGGGGCACAGCGGCCTAGACTTGAAGGCAAATTGCTTGGAAGCAGCAGGAACAGTCATTAAAGAGCTGTGACTTTCAAGGCCAGGTCCCCCTCCCTGAGGACCGGGTTTGGTGTGGGCGATGGCTGGTGAGGGAGGGAACCACGTTAACATGCAGTTCCATTTTCTGAAGGCTTCTTACAGACCTCTGCTCTATTCTTCCATTCCCCCATCTCCTCTGCATCCCACCAGTTCCCTCACCGCTCATCCTCCATGGTGGCACTATCTGGGCATTATTGTTCTTACAAACCCCCTCCCTCCTTATTACCCATCTCCTCTCCACAACACTGTCTTCCGACTCCACCCATAAGGAGAGATCGTTCTGGAACTTGTCTTTTAGTCTGTAATTCCCTTAGTGGAGAAACCACGTCTGCTTCCCCTCCTGGCAGACATGTCCCAGCAGGGCCTGACAGGAGATGGTGTCCAGCAGCCTTTGCAGATCTAAGCTGAGGAGAAGGTCTCATGGTCACCGTGTTTCTCTCCAGCATCTGTAACATCCCCAAAGGGTCTGCTCTCACAGCAACAAGGCCCGTGTGGCTGAGTGCTATCTATTCTTAGCCAATGAGACAGCCAGGAGATCAGATCTTCCAGAGGGCTGAGGAGCAAGACTTGGAAGAAGACAGCATAGGCTTCACTTTTCTTAATTTGATGTGGCTGCATCTGGAGGGGTAGACTAGAGATGCCACCACGCACAGGGAGGAAGACCATCAGCAGAAGAGGAATTGAGCGATGCAGAGCCAGAGCCCCGATGCTCAACAGCTTGAGAAGCCCTGCTTCCACACCCCCCGTCAGCTGACAATAACACTCTCCCTGTCAGGTACTCTTATTCATATTTTGTTTGGTGAAAAGCCTTCCCAGCTGACACATATAACACTGTGAACACAAAACCGTGTGCTAAGCCCAACAACGTCTTTTGGCTCAGGTTTCCACCTATCTGCTGGGGAGAGAGGGCCCGGAGGCAGAACTGGCATGTTGGCAGAAATAACTGCAGAGGTTGAGGGCGTTTGCCTTGGTGTCATATAGGCCTGGGACCACAGCAGCCCTCTGCTCCTTGGCCCTTAGAACTTGAGGGAGTTAAAGTAATCGTTGACTTTCTCCATCTTAAGGATGAGTGTGGAATGCACAAGGACTGAGAGACTTGATGCTGCACCTGGTACTTAGTAAGTGCTCCAGAGCAAAACTGGCTGTTCTCTTCTGGAGCTGTAAAAGGCAAATGGTGAAGGAAGATCTTATCCAGGGAAGGTTTGAAGGATGGGAGGATTTGCCTTGGGAATGAGGACCAAGGGAGGCAGTCCAGAAAGGCAGTTCAGACACCAGGCTGTGCTGGCACGTGCCACCTGCACTCCCAGGACTCAGCGCCTCCTTGTTCACTGCTGTGTGCACCTGGCTATCTATCTGTTCTGCAGGATCAGAGTTCAGTCCCCAATACCTACATCGGGCAGCTCACAATTGCCTGTCACCCCAGCTCCAGAGAGCTCTGACGCCCTCTTCTAGCCTCTGCAGGCATCTGTGCACACATAGGAGACACACACCTATCCATACAAATAAAAATAAAAAATGAATCTTTTTAGTATTAGCTCAAGTCTCAGGGGTCCAGAGCTCAAGGCTTCCAGCACCAGGCCCACTGTGCTTCTTCTTGGAGGGCTGTTGAAGGAAGCCGGGGTGTGCCTCTCTCTAAGCCCTGCCATGGGCGACCTGCACTTGGGAGTGGAGCTGCCTGATCAGCTCGGCCGTCCTAAGGTAGGCCTCAGTGAAGGTGGTGATTTGTGGGCAGTCCCTGACTCATCCTTTTCATCAGCCCACCCTAGCCTCAGGACTCCCAGAATCTTCTTCTGCAGAGTGGGCAAACCCTGTCTCGGGACTGTGTTCCCCAGGACCTGCCCTACAAAGAGAATTTCTGGAAGTATTTCTGATATGAAATCCTCTCCCACAGGCTGGAGTGACAGGTAGAGGAGGCTGCGGCTCTGAGTTTGAAGGTCAGTCAAGGTCCTTCAGTTACTGAAGAGAAAAAGGCCCAAATTAACCAAAAGCTGAGCCAGAGCCTGGGGCTCCAGACTCCTGTCTCTTTGTCTCTCATAGTCAGGGACTGAAGATGGAATGCGTGTAGATTTGCTCAGGTGTACAGGGACCCATGCCACCTCAGAGTGAGCTCCCCTTAGCTGCTTACCTGCTCACGCCACCTCCATGCTTGCACAGTCTCTAGACCACAGCTGAGTCTGCCCCATATTGTGAACAACTTAAAGGTGGTGACTAGTCTAAGGCATGAACAGCTAAGGTTGGAATGAAGTGGGGGTGTCCTAGACCTGAGTGAGACCCCAAGAACCTATCCTCTTGTGGCTTGGGCAGGTGGGCAACAGCTCCAGGAGTCCTAACTTGATGGTTCTAAGATTAAACTGGGCCAGGACATGAACAGGCATCAGGGTGGCAGGTGGCGGGGGGGGGGGGCTGCACAGGAGAAAGCAGCAGCTCTACTTCCTGTGGGTTAGTGCCGCGGAGAGGTTGCACAAATCTTCCCGTGCTGGCCTCAGGCTGCCTGCCTGCCTTCCTGGCCTGTGCACATCCTGCCTCTCTCTCCCACTCTCTGCCTGCCACCTGGGCTGCCTGCCCTGGGCCTCAGCCTGAGTTCTCCATCACCAGAGCTGGCTAGGGCCTGGACTGGACAGCGTGGCCCACCCTCTCATCGCCGGGCAAGGCTCCTTCCTCATTTCGCAGCTGATTCTAGCCCCAAACAAAACAGGTTGAGCCTTTTTTCCCTCCCTCCGGCAGTTGTCTCTGGCTTGTGGCTGCCTTCTGAGCTTGCAGACGGCGCCGGCTGGAAACGGGAGGGCGGAGGGCCTGGGCCAGCCGTGGACGGACAGGACCAGGAGGAGCTCCTGACTCCTGGCCCATGTTCAGACCTGCTTGAGGCAGGAGCGCTAGCATTTGACACAACAGACGCCCGAGGATGATGGCCCAGCTGCAGTTCCGAGATGCCTTCTGGGTGAGTGGAGTCACTGGGGGCAGTGAGTTTGTGGAACAGGTCCAGTCAGGCATAAATGACCTAGGAGGGCGACACAGGGGTGCAGTCCTGTGAAGGGAATTTTCTCATAAAAATTGTGCCCCGACTTTAGTTTTAATTATCATAGATGCGATCTGAGCCACAGCATCTACTAACTCGGAAGGCAAAAGAGCAGCTCTGACTGAGATAATGATTTCTCTACAGAAATCACCCCCACAGCCGGCAGAGGCATGTTCTCTGTGCTCTCAGCCTGCCTCTCCTCTGGGACATGCAGCCCCAATAGCAGAGCTTACCAGGACAGCCTAATGGGGGATTTGAGGAGGACACGGGGATAGGGGAGGGGGACCACAAGGGAGGCAGCAACCCTAGCACCAAGCCACCTTTTGTTCAGTTTGGTCCTCAGCTTTGTATGAGATTACTTTTTCTCCCTGGGCCTCAGCTCCTACATCTATATGATGGAGGCAAATAACAAATAAGCATGGGACAGCTGGAGGTGACCCAGTGGATAAAGCCCTGGTGTACTGTCCCTGTCCTTTCTCTGTCTCTCACCTCTGAGCCCCTATACATCTCAGGTCACTGAAGGAGGCCACTGAGCTAGGCGGCTCCCTGCTTGCCTTTTCAGATTCAGCACAGGTATAAATCAAATCTTTTCACCCATGAAATAAGGGGACCTGGCCAGTGACGGCAGTCAAAGGGCTTGGCCCAGGACACAGCTCACCCATCCCTCTTGCTTTTCCCCCTTCAGCTCTTCCTCTGCTCCCCCATTTCCACCCCACCCCAACTGTCCTCTGTGACTCTTAGAGACAAGTTGAGACCTTTTGGTTAAAGCTGGGAACAGGTTTCTCCTGAGGGTGACACCGCCGACCCCACAGGGGACTCTCTGGTTTTCTCACTCATGTGTTTCCACCCGAGCCTCAGTCTGGGCCCTTTCCTGGGGCTGCAGCCAGGAGGACGAAAGTTAAAAAAGCCACCCCTTCCTTCCTTTTCGGCCAGCTTTGCGTGAGGCCCATGCTAGAGTGTGAGTTGGAGTGGCCTTCCTCCCTCGAAACTGCCTGCAAAGAGGAGAGGGTACCTCGTGCCTGCGTAGCCTTCAGTTTCCCTATCTTTACAAACGGAGTGTAAGACCAGTCCTGAGCTGTGGATGAAGGCAGCTGTCTTGCCCATCTCGTTCACCAGGGTGTTCACTGCTCAAGCTGACAGCCAGAATCCAACTGCTGCTCTGATCTGGAGCTCTGCAGCCAGGGATGGCCAGGGACCCTAACCATTAAACCCTACTCTCTCTATCCCAACCCCACACTCTTGGGCTCTCCTTCTCTAGATCAAGGGGAGGGGAGCAGTAGCCCAGGGGCAGGGTCCAGGCAGAAGGACAGTATATGTGGCATCAGGGTGTGGCTCAGTGGCGGCGGCAGCACCCAGCTCACCCAGGGCTGCTTCCTGCATGGTGTCACACCCACGCCCTGTACTTGCCACGCCTCTGGGCTACTGCAAACCTCAGGGACTTCAGGTGCCTTCTCATTTCCACGGCTGACTTCCTGGGCCTGGATTAGGAGAAGCATCCCAGAGAAGGCAGAGCAGGGACGAGGAGGAAAGTGGACGGCGGAAGGGTTTCACACTGCCCTCGACTTCTGCAGCCCAGCAGCACACCCGTGGAAAACAGCCTTAGGCCTAGAGCAGGCTCACATGTCTGCCCTCTCAGCTCAGGGAGCCAAGACAAGAGGGTCTAAGGAAGTCCAAGGCAAGCCTGGTCTGCATAGTAAGAGCGTGGAGAGAGAGAGAGAGAGAGAGAGAGAGAGAGAGAGCAGGGCAGTGGGTGTGGCGAGGGAGAAAGCAAGGGAAGATCAAATGACATCTAGCCTTTTCTTTTTTTAACGAAATTTTATTTTTATTTTATGTGTATGGGTATTGTGTCTGTGCACCATGTGCATACAATACCTGTGGAGGCCAGAAGAGGGTGTCAGATCCTATGAACTGTAGTTAAAGATGGTTGTAAGCCACCTTATGGGAGTAGGGATTAAACCCAGGTCCTCTGGAAGAGCAGCTAATGCTCTTAGCTGTTGAGCCATCTGTCTAACCGCAACATCTAGTTTTTAAATTGTGGAAGGAAATTTCTGAGCTGGATGCAACGTATATAGTCTCAGAAGACAACATTTTTCTGGCAACTTTGTCTATCCTGAAGACAGGTAGGAACCAGCAGTAGTTTTAACTTTCTTTCTGTTTATCCTTTGTGTCTTTGACATCAAGTCTCCTGATCTCTTCTGCACCCCCATAAAACAAATTAGAATTTAAGAGAAAAAAGGGGGCCATGGAAGAAAGAGAGAATCTCGTCCTGGAAGCTGCAGTGTGGCACAGCGAGTCATGCAGTAAACCTCTTCATCCATGCATTTTTACATACAGGCATTCATCCCAAAGAATCATGAGTCTGGTTGGAGGCCCCTGGCCTCTGCTACACCACTGGCACTAGGCCCTCACTGGGACTTTTCCTGTATATCTAGTTGCTGCCCTGTGTCATGGAGACTTTGGAGCCCTGGGTCTGCAGGACTACCTTCCCCCTCCCCCCATACTCCAGGGGATCACAGATGCAATGGATGTTTGGGTGGGTCAAGACATAACCCTGGTTCTGGGTAGTTACAGAGTCGGTCAGCCTGCCAGCTCTTCATCACCAGGGTGAGCACCCCAGCACTGCCCTGGCTGGTTCACCCCTTGCAGCGATGAGCAAGGGGTGGGGCTGCTTCTTCCACTTTCACATCCTCAGAGTCGGTTCTCCCACATCTACACCTTCAGGGCCAGCTCTACTGTGTTGCTTAGACTAGGTAGAGGGACTGCTCTCCCAGTGCTGCCGCTGATGAGGGCCAGGACCAGCTCTCCCACCTGCCTCAGGCATTGATGGGGGGGTATCGCCCTCCTGTCCTGAGGGGTGGGGTTAGGTCTCCTGCTCACATTCTCAGAGTTGCTCACCTGTGCCTTCATCAACAGGGTCAGCTCTGCTGGGCTGCCCAGACAAGGTGCAGGGCCCACTTTCCTGGGTGTTACATCTGGTAAAGGGGTCAGCTCCCCACCCTGCCCCTCCCTGCCCCACCCCACCCCAGAGATTTTAACGAGGCCCACAAAGTTTCTTGACCCACGATTTGAACAAGTGGTGTGGAGAACTACCCTCCCAGACAAACCACCACACTTCCTATGAGTTCAGCTGGGGCTGTTTGCCCAAGACCATCTCTGCTGCCTTGTTGCTATCGGGTCTCTCTTGGAAGGAAGGGCCTGGAGAGTCATGACACCCTCACCTGAGTATTCAGCAGCCCCTCCCACCCAGTTGTCTGCAACTTTGCCATAATTGCACATGGTCTTACCTCAGGTTCTGGGGAAAGGGCCAGAGCATATACACAAGGAAGGACTAGGAGAGAGGTTCTGTCTGTGAAGCTGTGGGGAAACTGTCATCTCTGCTGCGTGCAGACCTTCTATGGGCTGCTCCTGCCCATAACCTCTCACCCATTGCTCAGTAAGTAAACCCATTGGTTCCCCACTGCGGACGTCATTGGTACCATGGGAGGAGGGGGTAGACATTGTCTATGCTTTCGTCTATGGAAGGAATTTTAACAAGGGTGTCCATGGGATCCTGTAGATAGTAGAGGTCTGTCTGGAACCTGACTCATAGCCGGTAGATAGAGTCAGTAGAGGTCTCTCTGGAACCTGATTCATCGCCGCTGATAGAGAGACATTGGTGGACCTGGTAGAGGCATTCTTACCTGGTGGTAATGGAGGCAGAAAAATTATAGAAAACAGAGATGATAGGCTGGGCATGATGGCACACACCTGTCATACTGTATTGGGGTGGAGGCAGGAGGATAGCAAGTTTAAGGACAGCCTGGGCTACAAAAGAAGCTGTAGGCTAGCCTGTCTCAAGTCCTCCCTCCCAGGAAAGGAAGATGTAATGACTTAGAAGTGGTGGGACGCTCAGCATGGGAACTGCTAGCTATTCCACCCTCATCAGTCAAGCTTTGCAGCCCATCCACAGAGCCCCACAGCATCGATGGCCTACATTCCAAGGCTGGGGGCTTGGAGGGGAGTTTGAGAGGTTGGCTACAATGAGAAGGAAGGGATAGTTCCTTCTCAGGACCTATCAGGTGAAATCAAATGAAGACTGAGAACACTGGGCTTCCCCTACTGAGAAGGCTTTATACCTTATAGACCCTGTTCAACATTGGGTCACAAGTTGTAAGAAAGCCCAAGCCACCACAGCCCCAGACACCAATTATCATGTATGTCCCACAGTCTAATTGTCTTCCTGAACTCATTTTTCCCTTGGTTTCATTTTCTATGTTCTACACGTGTGTGTGTGTGTTTCATGCACACGTGCGTGTGTGTTTCAAAATTACGTTTTGATTTATAGGAGGACTCACGCATCATGGCATGCCAATGTAGGTCAAAGGACATCTTGCAGGAGTCATTTCTCTTCCTTCCACCATGGGGGTTGTGGGGATCAAAATCGGGTCACCAGGCCCAGCAGCAGTCACTCCTGCCCACTGAATCATCTTACCTACCTCTGCAGATAGTTTTTGAGTAGAATTCTGTGCTAAACAATCTAAAATAGACCCTTGAGTTCTATTTCCACATCTAGCTGAACTAGGTTATCTTGCCTTCAAGGATGTCACAGCTCAGTTGGGGACCTTGAGGGTCCCAAATGATTGGGCTGGGCAGGGTGTGTCCTCAAACAGCAGTGTCCAAGCAATGCCTTCCCACCACAGCCTCTCTGCTCACTGGAACCTGTACAGCCAATGGCCTTTGCAAAGGAATTCTTGGGTGTTGTTTTAAGAGGGAAAATCTGTTTCTGAGCCAGATTTTCATGAGGTCCATCTGATCTCTTTGGGCATAATTGAGAAATAAGTGCTGTAAAAGGTTGAGGCCCATATGCTGTCACGGGCCCTCACCGCCTGTTTGGGAGCTAAGGGACCCAGCTGAGCTTTTCCCTCATAGCTCACCCTTCAAGGCTTGGCCTGTCCCTTCCCTTTGTGTCCCCTGAGCTGCTGGTGCCTCTTCCCCTTCCCAGTCCCAAGACTCTGAGTTTCCCCATTTAGGCTGAGAGAAGAAAACCAAGGGGCCCCACATCAGTGTGTCCTAAGTTCACTTGTCCTCTCTAGGACCTGTCGACCATGGTACCAAGATAGTTTGCCATTTGCCATGCTGTTGATAGTCTGTCCTAAGGCTGTTAAAGTTATGAATGTCTTCTTAAAACAAAAACAAAACATAAAATCAATTCATATAAAAGCTAAAAAGAAAATTGGGAATTGAGAAAAAAAATTAGGGAAGAACACCCTTACACCATACCACACAACTAGTACTATTTCGCTACACAGTTCACTATATACTATTTCACTATATATGATGAGTTTACATGGGCACAGGCTTACTATGTGCATAATTTTGTATTCTCTCTTTTTATGTTTCTAACATTTAAATTTTTATTTTATATTGTGGTGAAATACACATATAATAAAATACATCAATTGGATACTTGCCTCTCGGATGTAGTCAGTTGAGGAATTTTTCCTTGGATATTTGTATAACACCACTGAGACCAAAATTCAAAATGTTGTGTTACTTAACAGGAAATTGTTCTGATATTCACAATAAAAGGGAACCGAAAAATATTATTTCCCAATCTTCTGTGCCATACAGTTGGCCGAATATGAATCAAACATATCACAATCCTCTCATCTCGGAGTCTGGCATGCTCTTCACAATGATGTACTAGGGAGGCTGAGGCAGGAGGATTGTGAGTTTGAATACTATGGACTACATAGGGAGTCTGAGTGCAGCCTGGACTACATAGTGAGACCCATCTCCAAACTACAAAAATGAGAGGACATGAAGCAAAAGCTGGGATCACTCTTGCTAATCTGAGCATGTAGGAGCCAGGGGTGGCTAAACGCTACTCAGCCCAGGAACTGCAGGGAATGGTGGGGTCGAGCTGAACTACATATTGTGAAGCTGGAAGCAACACCTGGGCTTGAGGGTCATCAACAAACCGCCAGCAGCTGGCTGATGGGTGGTAGCCATGATACCGAAAGGCTGCATTTCCCTGTAGGGATTTGATTGGCAGGGCAGGGAAAAATACAACTGACGCAATGTATTTGTCATCTTAACTTTCCTTCCCCCAGTTCTGTAGCCCTGGCTGTCCTGGAACTCACTCTGTAGCCCAGGCTAGCCTCAAACTCAGAGATCCGCCTGCCTCTGCCTCCCGAGTGTTGGGATTAAAAGTGTGTGCCACCGCTACCCAGCTCTTCTTAACCATTTTGAAATTTAACAGTTCAGTTGTGTTAGAAATATTCACACTGTGGTGTGACCCTCAACTTTTTTTTTAATCATGAACCTGTGGACACAACTGAACCTTCCTCGTATAAACAGCAGCATGGTGAATGACAACACAGTTCTCCAGCTTTGGGATTTGGCAGAGATGCTATAATTTACTTCTCCAATCCCCTAGTGTTGAACTCTTGGGTTGCTGTGAGTTATTGTTCTGGCCAGTGATACACGGGATTGATTTTTGAATACAAAGATTTTTCACTTGGAGATTGTTTCCTGGGACCAGAGGTCTGAGAGAAACCTCTGTTTTAAAGAGTAGGTTAGCTACTCTTCATACTGGGTCGCCTTGCCCAGACTTAATACATGGGGAGGTGCTTAGTTTTACTACAATTTGTTATGACATGTTTTGTTGATACTCAGGGGAAACCTGTCCTTTTCTAAACAGAAACAGAGTGGTCTGGATTGGGGGGTGGGATCAGAGGAGGGAGGGAGGCTCTCTCTCTCTCTCTCTCTCTCTCTCTCTCTCTCTCTCACACACACACACACACACACACACACACACACACACACACACACAGGACATTTTAAAACAACGCTAAGTAACTCCTGCTTTCAAGCCCAGAAGGTATTTTAAGGCCAAGCCCGTGGTTTGATAGCATTGCCTCTTGCAGAGAGGCTGAGCCAGAGACCAAGAACTTGGCACGGCTCTGCTCATTCAGCTGCCATGGCCAGCTGTCTGAAGGGTTAGGAGACCGTGAGGCTTGGGGCTGCGCCAGCTCTCCTTTTTGTTGTTCTGTTTGTTTTGGTTTTGGTTTTGGTCTTAGAGGGTTTTGTTTTGTTTTGTTTGGTTTGGTTTTGGTTTCTTTCAAGACAGGATTTCTCTGTGTAGCTCTGTCTGTCCTGGAACTCACTGTGCCTCCCAAGTGCTGGGATTTAAGGCGTGCACCACCACTGCCCGGCTTGGCTCTGCTTTTGCAAAGCCTGCCTACAGCCACTCCAGGGTGTGCTGGCTGCAGGATCCACTTTGTAGGAAATGTGAAGGGGACCTGGATGACCTGCTTTAGGCTCCAGAATCTCAAACATTCCCCTGGCTCTTCTGGCATCTGCATAGAACTAGCGCAGCGCCTGGCAGGCTTGGCAGGGCGGGCACAGTGCTTGCTTGGGATGTTAGGGAGTGGAGAGAATTTGGGAGCTAGGAGGAGGGCAGAAGGGAGGTGTAGGAAGAGAAGAGGGCACAGTGAACATTGTGCAAAGCAGATAGTAGGAAGG
The DNA here is from genome assembly GCA_004026605.1 of Ondatra zibethicus. Classification (NCBI taxonomy): domain Eukaryota; kingdom Metazoa; phylum Chordata; class Mammalia; order Rodentia; family Cricetidae; genus Ondatra; species Ondatra zibethicus. The sequence continues at coordinate 87,087 of PVIU01001046.1, read as the reverse complement.
GAACCCCTACACACACTGGATTGTGAAAGGCTTACACTCCTAAAAGGTGGCAGAGACACTTCCTTCTGCCTTCTCTGACCCTTTCCTGTGGCGACTGCTTCCTCTAGTGCCAAATGGTCTGTGGCTGCAGGCTACAGCTGGACTGCCCTCCCACCTCACCCAAGTTGGTTGGCACCGCAAAGCACTCCAGGGAAGGAACTTTGTGGGGAAGCCAACTATGCCTTGACTTTGAGCTGCCTACACCAGGGCCACCCTCTGTGAGGGCCACTCCCTCACAGCTACGTTGTTTCTATCTTCTAGATTCCCAGGGGCACAGGCTTTCTGGATGCCTTGCCTGGTATCACTCTCACTTGCTGGGTGGGCTTGGAGATAGTCATTTATGAGCCCCACTTTGTTCGTCTGTTTTAGAGTCATGAGTCACTATCACCTAAAAACTGGCTTGGAGGAAAGGGAGGCTCCAAGCAGCAGTAGCAGATCATTGCTGGCTCACCATAGTGAGCTGGGCCAGGATGGGTCTCAAGGAAGATTTACAACTGGTTACATGTCCCTTGAACATAAATCTTTCTAGAATGCCTCTTTAACTATGTCCAAAATTACATCCCTCTGCCAGAGAGTTGCCTCTTTAGTTTTAAATCACAAGATGACCCATGTCCTCTCCCTCAATTACACTAAAGGCTCCAGGAGATTATTATTTTTTAAATGATTTTTTTCAGTTAGGCACGGGGGCAGCGGGGGAGAGGGGACACACATAACTATAATCCAAGCACCAGGGAGGTTGAGACAGGAAAATCATGGATTCAAGACTAGCCTGTACAATATAGCAAGATTCTGTCTTTAAAAAAAAAACAAAAAACAAAAAACCAACCAAACAAACAAAAAACCCAGCTGCCTTTAATCCCAACGCATGCCTTTAATCCTAGCACTCGGGAGGCAGAAGTAGGCAGATCTCTCTGAATTAGAAGCCAGCCTGGTCTACAAAGCGAGTTCCAGGACAGCCAGAGCTGTTACACAGAGAAACCCTGTCTGGAAAAATCAGAGCAAAAGAAAACCAAACCAAAATGGATTAACTGACACATAACAATTAAGATGGCTCCATTGGTAAGGCACCTGCTGTGCAACATGAGGACCTGAGTTCGGATCCCCAGGACCTGTGTAAAGCCAGACATCAGGCACCTCTGAAGCCAGCACTGGGCGGGGCTGGCAGGTGGATCCCTGAAGTTCATTGGTCAGCCAGCCCAGCTGAATTAATAAGCTCCAGGGTCAGTGAGAGACCAGGTCAAAAGAAAGCAAAACAGTGAAGAACAGCTGAAAAAGACCCCGAAAGTTGACTTCTGGCCCCCATGTACAGGAAAATGTGCACACATGGTGAAAGTATACACACACACACACACACTGCACACATTAATGGTGCATTATATAATGGTTTGATAACATATATTGTATAATCATATCCACTTCCTTAAATGCTATCATTTCTTCATTGTGAAAGCTTCCGAAAGTTCTTATTTTCAGCTTTTTAGAATGAGCATACAGTGTTTTTAAGAATCTATGTTCCTTGTCTAGCTTTACAAGGAGGAAACAGGCTAGTAGAGGGGAAATGAGACTAGAAACCTGGACCCAGGTGTGGCTTGGCTGTTGCTAGGGTTAGAGAACCCTTTGGGATTCTGGAAGAGGTGGCGCTTACTGAGGCCTTGAACCCTGAGCAATGGGTGATGGAGCAGATAGGCAGGGCAGCCATCATTAGATGATGTAGCCCCAGAGATTCACCACCAACGTGAGGATGGTGTGCCAAATGGGGCCCAGGGTTTCTCAGCTGCGGGGACATGAATGGGGAATGGAACCACAAGGATGGAGGAGAGAGTAATGGTTTGAGGCAGGGATCAGCTTGCTAGGTTCAAGGGACCACCAGGAGGACTTGTGTGTGACCAGAAGAAAGGACTGAGGCAGCTAGAGCAGGACCAGAGCTCTCAAAAACCCCAGTGCTTGGCTCCAGATAAATTGGGTCAAGTTTTCTGGGGGTGATTCTAGCCTTCAATGTGTGGCCATTCAGAATACCTGTTGGGTTTTTATTCCTCACGCAAAGGGTTCTGTGCCTCATTCTGAGTGGTCCAAGCTTGAACTCACACTCTTATAGGACTGGCTGATTTAAACAATGTAGCTGTAAGCAGAATGCAATTTTTAGCTTAGAGCACATATTTTGATTTCAAAAAGTACTGGCCCTAGAAGGACTTGAAATTCTGCCAAGTGGCTTCTTTTTAAAAAAAAAAAATTATGGAATTTTGTTTTATTTGACCATCTGATAGAAGAGACAGCACAATCTCTTTGTAATTCAGACAGAGCAAGCATGCCTGCTTTGTGCACCCAGTCGTCGGTGGACACTCAGCTGTGCCTTCCTTTTGGCTGTCATGACTAATGCTGCTTTTCATTCAGTGCGGATCCAGAGTTGTGGTTTCTGGACCACATGATAATGCCTTTTTCCTCCCAATGGTGGGGTCAGACTCAGGGTCTTGCTCATGTCAGGCAAGTGCTCTTCCCCTGAGCTGGACCCCAGCCCACATCAACATTCTAACAAGCTGGTTTTCATACGGCTGACCCATTTTATATTCCCTTCGCAATGGGGAAGGTGCTGATTTTTCAGCCTCTTCTTTTCGTCCTTCTTTCTTTCTTTCTTTCTTTCTTTCTTTCTTTCTTTCTTTCTTTCTTTCTTCCTTCCTTCCTTCCTTCCTTCCTTCCTTCCTTTCATTCTTTCTCTTCCTTCCTTCCTCTTTTCTTCCTCTTTCTTTTCATGACAATCCTCGTCAGCATGAATGTGGTTTTGATTTGCATTTTCCCTGATGACTAAAGACGTAGGGCATCTTTTCCTGTGCTTGTTGGTCACTGGTACATCTTCAAAGAAATGTCTGCTCAAGGCCTTTGCCCAGTTTTGAGTCATGTTATTCTCTTCCTGTTGATGTCTTCATGTATTCTAGATGCTCATCCTTTACTAGCTGTGTGATTTTTTCAGGTCTTTTATTCTGTTAGTTGTCTTTCTATTCTCTTGATGTTGTCCTTTGATACACAAGTTTTTACTCATTTTATCCAAGCCCCACTTAGCTATTTTTGGTTTGTTTTGTTGTAATGTCATAGTCAGGAAGGCATTGCTAACTTCAGTGTCAGGAAGCTTACCTCTTAGATTTTCTTTACAGATTTTTATAGCTATAGATCTTATGCTTATTGACATATTTTATGTTGATCTTTGCACATGGTATAAGGTAAGGGTCTGACTTCATTCTTTTACATGCTCATATTTAGCTTTCCCAGCAGTATTTGTTAAAAAAGAACTGTCATTTCCCAAGTGAATGTTCTTGGCACCCATGCAAAATCAACTGGCCAGGGGCTAGAGAGATGGTTCCCTGGTGAATGAGGCTTTCTCCTCCTCTCCAGAGGCTCCGAGATCAGAGTCCAGCACCCATATCAGGTGGCTCACAATCACCTTTAACTCCAGCTCCAAGAAACCTGATGACCTCTTCTGTCCTCTGGGGGGACCTATACACATGTGGCACCCCCCCACATGCTCACAAAATAAATCTTTAAAAATCAATTGATCTTACATGTGAGGGTTTATTTCTGGGCTCACTTAAAATTTTTTTAATGTATACAAGTGGTGTCCTACCTACGTGGATGTCTGTGCAACACTTGTGTGCCTACTGCCTGCCTCTACAGAAAGAGGCCATTGGATCCCCTAGAACTTTAGTTAAGGATGGTTGTGAGTTACCATGTGGGTGCTGGGCCTCAAACCTGTGTCTTCTAGAAAATCAGCCAGTGCTCTTAACCACTGAACAATCCAGTCCTTCTAACCCCTACTTCTAAGCTCTGTATTCTGTTTTATTGTTCTATGAGTCTGCCTTTGGGCCAATACCAAGGTATCGATTGATGTAGCTCCATAGTAGAGTTTGGAATCAAGGAGTATGAATCTTCAAACTTTGTTCTTTTTCTAGATGGTTTTGGCTGATCTGGGTCTTTAGTAGGGTGCTCTTGTTTCCATTTAATAGGTAAGGAAACTGAGGTCTGGGCCTTCCGTTGGTTACCTTGTCTAGCCTAGCTACCCACTCAATAAATTCCCATTGTATTCCCACCCTGAGTATACTAGGGAGACCCTCAAAGTAGTTGACTCTTCTTGGTGGTGCCCTACCTGTGTCTCTTTGGCAGGCTGCTTGATGTCCATGGTAGGCCCTGATGAGAATCGATGCTACTGTGACCTCTGCCTGCCTGAGCCTGTGGGGACTGTGAAAATTTGGCCTTCTGGCCTTTGCCTCAAGGACCACAGCCTTGGAAACAAATGGTGTTCCTTTTTGGTATCCTCTCAAGACCTGCCCTCAGACCAGCTCAGGGCCTGTTCTTCAGGTACAGGGTCTCCAGACCACAGAGGACAGGGAGGGCAGCTGAGGACAGTTCAAGCAAGCAAGGCTAGTGCGGTGAGCAGGGGTAAGGTGAGCGGGGAGAGGGGGATCATGTTCCTGCTGCTGTATGACAGCTGAATCAAGTGGGATGGGGGATAGGTAGAATCTACCCAGCATGAAGGGGAGGGGTTGTGTCAGGAGTACCTGTGAGGGCTCTCACCTTGATGCAGAAAGGAATGGAAACTGATGCTGGAGACAAAGAGCTACGCGTGGCTCAGGCCACGAACTGAGCGTGAGGCAGGATCTTCCACCAGCCTGTGGGAATTTCAACCCAGCCTTCAGATAATTCCCAGCTCTAGAGGAAGGAGTGTGCACACAGAAATGGAGAGGAAGTGTGTGTGTGTGTGTGTGTGTGTGTGTGTGTGTGTGTGTGTGTACAGGTGCACATGTGAGCAAGTGTGCATGCGCGTGTGTGCTTCAGGAGTTCCATAGAAGTTTTGCAGGAACTGTCTATCTTGTTTTCTGTTTGCTTGTTTGTTTAGGTAGGAGCCTTATTGCTTACTAATTAGACTAACTGGCCGGCTAGCAGGCTACTGGGATTTACCCGTCTCTAATTCTCCAGTGCTTAGATTACAAATGCACTTTACCAACTGAGCTATCTCCCTGGCCTGAGAAGGATCTGTTAAACAGCAAATGCACAGGAACCCAGCTTCCTGGGGTCCAAGGGGAAGGAAGTTCTTGCTGCTTAGAGACAAATTTTCCCAAGGCGTGGCTCTACGCAAATGCTCACTGACTCTGTTTGGCAGGCAAAGCAAAGTCCCAGTTCTGACAGGGAATCCTTTTTTTTAGAGAATGCTATCTTTTTCCTCTTGCTCTGACCTTAGAACCCAAGAACTGACCTGCTTCAAATCTCTATTCATGGGTGGCCCTGGAAGCCTTTGAGCTTTCTGCATCTCTAAAAAGGATATGAGTATAAATCAACTTCTGTGGCTGGAAGATTGAGCCTGAACAAGGAAAGGAGTCTCGCACACATTCACGGAAGGTGCAGACCCTAGCTAGTTTTGAGCCTCAGGGACAGCTCAGTCAGAGCAGAGATCCACTCTGAGTCCAGACCCTACGGAGGCTGCAGAAGAATCTGGAAGACTTTCTCCAGAAGGAGTGGGGCAGGCATGAACTCCCCTATAGGTCCAGCAGCTCATTTCTGTCTTTTGAGGAAACTTAGCCTCCCCACCCCCTGCAATTCACGGCCACAAAGCAGGATATCCCACAGCAGCACTGCAGAGCACGAGGGATGTGTATTCACCCCAGTTTCCAGATGGAAATATTGAGACCCAGAGAAGTTACAGTGAGGCTCCAACCCCAGTTCTTCTTTTCAATTTCCTTTTTGGTTGTCATTTAGTCAGTATGTGCTAACCACAACAGGCACCATTTTCCAGAAGCTCACTGAGAGTCCAGGTTTCTTCATGAGTCACTTCACTGAGTTCTTACAGTGACGATGCTGTTTGCCCTACTTTCCACAGGCAGTGGTCTCAGCTAGCACTCGGGGTTAAACGACAAACCCAAGGTTTTGTGAGTGACTGGTCAAGACTGGAACCCAGTGCTCAGCTCTTCTGTGTCTATTGCCAGAACTCCCCCTCAGGACAATGACCTCCTGAGACATCCTCTAGCAGTAAAGAAGAAGGCCTACAACACCTGGGCATGACATTTGCAAGTACAATGGCTGAGCCTTTGGTGCCTGGTTCCAGCTGGAGGAGTCCCTCACAGGCTACAGGAAGGAGTCCTGTGTGGACCAGCTAAGGGCCAGCTGTGAGCAGTGTCTGTCCATCCTTTGGAGGCAGCCTGGAACCCTTCAGGTTTGCTCTAGGGGTCTGTGTCTCTCCTGGTCTCAGGGTCAGGGAAGGCTTCACTCCCTCCTGTGCGCTCACTACCCCAGCCCCACTTCTTCCCGATTCACTTACCCTCACCTGAGGTGTCTGCCTCCTATGTACTCTCTGCCAGACCCTGCTGAGCCCTAAACTGACTGCTAACTCAAATGACGGGGGCTCCATGGATGGTGTCATTAGCCTCGTTGAGCCTCAGATCCACTGCCCTGTCGTGGGGATGGTCACACCGTAGCACGACTTCGCAGTTTCTATGAGGACTGCAGGGGATCCTGTAGCCAGAGCACCCGACTCATGCTGGTCTGCACACCACCAGATTCCCCCATGCCACTGGCTTCCTCCTTCCGAGTTTGGAATCTGTCCTTTTGTGTTCCTTGGGACGCTTCAGTCCCTCACTTTGTCTGACATGATTTTGCACTGGTCAGCCGCATGCCACTTCTTCAGGCTCTGTCCATCTGTCTGTACCCTCCCTCCTCCTCCTTTCCCTCCTCCTTCCTGGCTCTGTTAGCAGCTAACTTGGAAGTGGACATAAGAACGACAGACTTCACCACCCAAGGGATTCATTTCCATCTTTCGCTCTGCCCGCAAGGTGCTCTCTCCCTGGCCCCCACATCCTTCCCCTTTTCTAAATCAGGAGACAGAAGTAGAGGTTGAGTTGAACCTTTAGACAGAGTAGATGGGAGAGAGCAGGCCCTCACAGAACAGGGTCTCTGAAGGACTATGTAGGGTACCTCCCCTTCCTCACAACTGAGGCCCATTTGGTTTGGTTTTTTTGAGACAGGGTCTCACTATGCAGCCCTGGTTGTCCTGGACCTTGCTATGTAAACCAGGCTAAGATCTGTCAGCTTTTGCTTCTTAAATGTTGAAATTAAAGGTGTGTGCCACCGTGCCTGACCACTGAGGCCCATTTAAAAGCATAAAGCTTGCCAACCAGCTAGACCTTATTCAAAAGTAGGTTTGCTCACCTAAGGGAGTGAAACCTCTTTCATATCTAATCTCCATATCAGGACCACAGCCATACCCTGTTCAGTGTGACCAATTCATGCGCAGTAGGCCCCCTTCCACACCCACACTGTCTCCTCAGGTGGTTCCTGGAAAGGCCTGAAAACTCACAGCATTCTCTCTGTTGGGCTCCCAGAGGCTATAGGGTAGCCATCAGCCACAGTCCTGTGGCTCCCCTGTCCTTTGAAGCCCAGTGTGGACCCACACATCCTAGGATCCTGGCAGGTTACCAAAGCAAGGAAAGGGCCTTGCAAGGCCAGAGGAGGCTATCAGACTGCAACTTGTTAGGAGGTTCTAGAAACTTCTTTCCAGCCTTAAGTTCTAGCTGGCCCAGCTGGACACAGAGCAGTTCTCATCTCAGAGGGAGTAAGAGTTTATTCTTAAGCCAAATGTGAATGACAATATTCCCTGGAGAAGTTGCCCTAAAAGATATCGTCCGTGTGGAAGTGTTTTATACCTCAGACAGTGCTGGGTGGACACACACACATATTAGTTATAGAACAAAAGGTCTCATAAATCAAGGCATTTACCAAATACGCTGGAGGTGACCACAGGTAGGTGACTCACAGCAAAGAAAGGAAACTGATATAGGTTGCAGATGCTCTCTCATGGCCTTCTTAGCCTTGGAGCTGGGGGAAGCTGGTGCCTGCCAGGAGCACACATTAAAGGCTCTCATAGCCACAAGGTCAGATACAGGAGTGGGTAATGAGGGGAACTAAAAGTAGCCCAGGGTCATTTGACTTTGGTCTGTAACATTTACCTCTATAATCATGAAGTTCAGTCACTTGGCCTCACAGATGCTCGAATCCAGGGACAGCCTTTCCTTTTGTCTGACAACTTCAGTGTATACTCATCTGCCCCAATGGGTGTGTCATGTTCTCTAAAAAGTACGTCTGTCTTTGCTTTATTGACCCTCTCTCTCCAACTCCTAGGCCTGAGTCATCTTAGAAAAGCCACAAAGCACTGCTCTCCAAAACATGTATCTTTTTGCCAAGAGCCTTTCTGGCCCCTGAGCCAGAGATACCTGGTCACAAAATATCTAGATGAATGGGTGACCTAAGGCTTGAGTCCTCTCTGGGAAATTCCTGGCCTGCTTACACAGCACCAGCAATGGGTGCTCTCTACCTCTGCCTGCACTGTGCTGCATTTCCAGGACTACTCATCTCCTGGAAATTCTTCCATGAACTGAACTGGAATTGGCTCTCCTATCTCTTCCTTAGTTATCAAAGCTCGGGCATGTGGAAATATCAACCACTGATATTTCTTCTGGCTCTGATGGCCCCTCAAAAGCTATAGGTAGGGCAGCATTCTGCTGGACCTTGAGTTTATGAACTTCTTCCTACACATCCTTCTCCGCAGACTCTCTAGGCTAGAGACTGGCACACTCACTGAAGCCTCTGGTTATCCACTGTCCATCAATCCATCCGTCTGTCTGTCTGTCCAAGTTAGACCGGAGTATTTGAGCCTTTACCTTCCTTAAGTAACCAATAAGTATAGGGTGAACCCCATCTCAGGGTAATTATTGGGGCAATGGAAAAGCTTGCTTACTGCCCATTGAATTATCCTCCCTCTGTATACAGTGGATGTCACAATACCAGCCTCAGAACACTGGTGTCAGAAAGAGAGGGGACTAGTCTAGCTAGCTGTTTAAGGGCAGTGTGTAATGACTCATTAAATCCACAAGCAAGTGGGCTGGTCCCCTCCTAGGGCCCCAGCACCAGAAGTAGTCATAGAGCTACAAGCTCTGTAGCTACAACCTAGCTGTTTCTCTGGCCCTTCATTAGGTGCGTGGTTGAGCACTGTTGAGCATAGGCTCTGAGTACCAGGTCCTACAAGGAGTCAAGCAACGTGCCTGCCTCCTTCCTGGGTCTAGGGCAGTCTCTAGGGCATTGTGTTTACTATGCCAGGTTCCCCAATAACCTTTGTGGTTGGGTTTCTCAGACCACAGGAGACAAGCAACAGGAAAGCAGCTGCTAGTGACAGAGCAATAGCTGGCACAGGGGGTACAGAGTCCCTGCCATCCAATGGCTGAGGGCGGAGAGGCAGAAGCAGCCAGGCTGCTGTTGCTTGCTGGGGACTGTGCAGAGGCCTGGCCAGAGCTTTGGCATTAGAGGCAGAGGACTCCACACACATCAATAAAGGCTGGCTTGTTTGTTTGTTTTTAAGGCTTTAAAAAAATGAAGAGCCCATGAGAGACAGAAAGGGTCTCACTTGTAGGTAGGGCACAATGGGAAATCTGTCCTTTTTCTGAATTACAGATCACATTGACCCACACTCGGGCACCAGCTGGGGCTTTTCTAGTCATTTTCAAATAGAACCCAAGTGGGTCCAATCTAGTATCGAACCCTTACTGTCCAACGTATGTAATATGTATGTAATGTATGTAATGTAATGAAGCTCCTGCTCCCCCAGCTTTGCACAGGGAGCCTCTGGTGGAAGAGGGGACAGATCCCCTGGTACTGGAGTTGTAAGTGGCTGGGAGCTGCCCTGTGGGTGCTGGGAACTGAACCCAGGTCCTCTGGAAAAGCAACCAGTGCTGTGAACTGCTGACCCATCTCTCCAGCCTCCCCCAAACAAAATTCCAATGCAATTCTTAGACACACTGAATTCTTCCTCCAGGCTCCACTCTGTAAGCAGTCACAGCCATTCCCCATTCTGGGTCGCTAGGGGAGATGGAACCTCTGGTCCACACGATGCCAAAGCTCAGACTCACAGCAGCAGCACGCTGCCAAAGAGCTACTGAGCACACTGTGAACCCTCCATAGTCTGGAACGCACGAGATAGGCGGCTTCATTATGATTGCCCAGCTTCATTCCTGTTACATGAAAACTGAGACCAAAACCCAGGCCTCTCCCAAGGCTAGAACTGTATCTGTCCGCTACATTCTTTGTTCTGGACTTCTAGGCAAGGGAACCTTTGAAAATGGCTCTCCCCTGCTTCAAATGGATCTGGGATGGGGGAAGGGAAGAATGATTCGTTTTCTCCAGCTGGGCCACATGGCTATGACAGATGAAAGATTCTCTCTGGTGGAGGGGCAGAGCGCTGACTAGCCAGTAGGGGCAGGCATAGGAGGCTAGCATTGTGGTGGTAGGTCCTGAGAATGGGGTCTGTTGAAGAGATGGAGAAACGGAGGCTTAAGACTAGGCTCCTGGTCTGGACCACCTGAACTCAAGTTCTGGCTGTGTCCTGAGGGTCCTGTCTGGGTCCCATTTTCCTTATCTGTAAATGGGGGAGGGAGTCATACTCTGGATCCCAGTGCCTGCCTCAGGACTAGCTCTCATCTGTGTTTGCTGTCCTCACATGGCCACCCTGGCTCACGTGCTTCTCAGATCGACTCTACGCAGTGAGAACCAGGAGGTCATTTCCACAGGGCAGGAAGTAGAGGCTGGGAACAGCCAGGGCCACGGTGTGCATGTGTGTGGGGTGAGCCAGATCTAGTCTATGGATTCCTCCTGTCTTCTCAAGCAGGATGGGGTACCGGGGCCTGACCTCCAGCACCCTGAGTGGGTCTAACTTGCAGAAAACCTCCTGCCCACACATCTTGGGTGAAGAAGGCAAGCCCAAGAAGGGGGAAGTGTCTTTCTCGGGAGGCCTGGTCTCTGTGGCCAACCCTCACAGCCACTAAGAGCGATGTGAGCAGGAAGTGGTAGTGGGGATGGAGGCTGCTTCTCCTTCCAGTCAGTGGGGCACACACGGCGGGGTCTAATGGCTTGCAGGCCTGAAATGGGACACTTGGAGTCCCCAGAGCAGTCAACAGACCACCCTTGTGTAGCAAGGCACCTGGATTTCTGCTCTACTCTCAAAACTGAAGCAAGAAGATTCATCTGGAGGCCTGGGTTGGTCCACCGAGGCTCAAGTGGCCACATACCACATGCCAAGGCTGATCTCACTTCTAGCTCATACGGGCCTCCTGGGTGAAGAAGGAACCATATCTGCTAACCACCCAGGACCCTGGTCTAACATGAGTTATTCCCAGGCCGCTAGGCTGGGTGTGACTTCTGGATGCTTTCTGGTGGCTCTGTCTCTAAGCAGTATTGCTCTGACCAGCCTGGCACAGCTGTGAGTCCAGGACAACTGGATTAAATCCTAAAATATGGCCTTGTTTTGAAGTTGAGACAATTTGAATAATCATTTTCTGTAGTAGGGAGGCTGCTTGTTTGTCTCCAGCTGCTTTGCCCCAAAATAATCATAGAAACTGTATTATTTAAATCACTGCTTGGCCCATTAGCTCTAGCTTCTTATTGGCTAACTCTTACATATTAATTTAACCCATTTCTACTAATGTGTATTGCCATGTGGCCGTCTGGCTGGGGAGGGGGTGCTACATGGCTTCTCTCTGACTCTGCCTCCTTTCTCCCAGCATTCAGTTTAGTTTTCCCCACGTACCTAAGTTCTGCCCTGCTATAGGTCCAAAGCAGTTTCTTTGTTGACTAATGATATTCACAGCATACAGAGGGAAATCTCACATCAATTTTCCAAAAAATATCTTTTGTTTTGACTTGGGTTCTAGGGGTTGACTTGCTTATATTTTGTTGTAGTTTGTTATTGTTGTTGTTTTGGTTTGGTTCGGTTTGGTTTGGTTTGGCTTTTTTGAGACAGGATCTCACTCCACAGCCCAGGCTGGACTTGACCTCATGTTTCTCTTACCCCAGTCTCCCAAGTACTGGGATTACAGGCATTGTATCACCACGTGCAGCCTCTGAAGCTATCGCATGTGTGTGCATGCATGAGAGAGTGTCCTTGGTCTACTGAATGCCTTTGGGGCTGTGGCGCTGGGGCACAGCCAACCTAGAGTACTCCAGGTTCTATTGAGTTGCCTTGGGTAGTCCCCTACCCTCTTTGGGCATCTTCATTTCCATCTCTCCCTTGATGGATCTTGATGTTTTCAGCGGGACAAAGGCTGAGATGGATGTTCTGGAATAGTGTGTGGAAGATACTCAGCAAACAGAGAGCTGTTTTCCCCGCTGCCCAGTACCCCTGTCACTGAAACCTTTATAAGAGTAAATTCACAAGGAGACTGAGTGGCAAGTCTGAGATCCACTTGTCCCAGGGTAGAGCTTGGGGCTATTTATAGGGCCAGGAAGTAGGACGGTGCAAGGTAAGGGGAAGAGGGACTGGGAGCAGAGTAATCTGCGGTCTGCATGAGCGCAAACTTTGCAGCTCTTCTTGGTTAGAAAGTGGGGGTATTCGCTTGTCTGAGAACTTTACCTTCTCTGAGGGGAAAAGGTCATTCAAGTGACACCTGTGAAGACAGTGGTTTCAGGCCGTAAAGGCCTTCAGGTTTGTGAATGGTTTTTATGACCCGCTTATCAGTGGTTTCCGCACAATGAAGCTTGCGAAAGACTGATAATGTCAGCTCAGTCTATAGACCCCAGAAGTGGTGACTTCTAAAGAAAACTAAAAGTGACTAGAGAGGACATGGAGGCTCAGCAGGAGCAGGGAATGGCACAAAGGGTTGGGGAGGGGAAATGGGACTAAGCCTTAGTGTTGGCTAGCTGCTGATCATCCATGCCAGGCTGCCCTCCATGGCATCTTGGAAGCAGAGGTCATAGCCTCCAGATGATGCATCCTGGGAATGGCTCAGGTCCTGAAGAGCTGCCTACGGCTGCAGGAGCTCCCCATTCCTCCCTGCAAAGTCCTTCTCATGGCACACACCTAGCAGGTGGTAATGGATCAAGGAAGGGCTTCACTGTCGTAAAAGATTTGTCTTGTTATTTGTGCGCATGTGCACATGTGCATGTATGTGGCTGCCTGCACAGGCTAAAAGAGGAGGTCAGATTCCCTGGAGCTGAAGTTGCAGAAGGTTGAGAGCCACCTGACGTGGGTGCTGGGAACTCAACTTGGTCCTCTCCAAGAGTAGTTAGTACTCTTAACCTCTGAGCCATCTCTCAAGCCCTAGACAGGGCTCTATTTTCATACTTTAAGGTAAGATCATGGGTGGGATATGATTGACAGGCTAAGGGTAGAGGGAGGAGGTAGGTGAGGTGGTAGGGGAGAGGAGAGGAAGCTAGGGTAGACCTGGGCGAGTCTGCCTTAGATAGCTGGTGGACTTCTGATGGAGAGGTTCTTTGCTGCAATCCCTTTCCTCCTTCCCTCTGCAGCACTCTGAGTAGTAAATCAAAGTCTGTCCTCTGAGAAGGTGGCAGTGTGGGGGTGAAGGAGGAGGGAAATGAGGGGGGCAGGGATGGGAGGCAAGGCAGGCCGTCCTGAGGGGCTAGGCACTTCCTTAGAACAGCTGGGTCACTTGTGACTGTGGCTCATCCCGCCTAATGCCACCGCAGCACAGGGGCTGGATAGGAGTCTCTAGCCTGTGGCAGACGCGGTGGAGACTAGTTCCTGAAGACCTGGCTACAGCGTCTCTTGCTGCTTTTCATGTCCTCCAGCATGGCACATGTGAGTCTGCTCGGTTTTCCTTTTTTACTCTGGGTTTCAGAGAAGAAAAAGTCCCCTAGAAAGTCAGGACTGGGCGGGGGGTGGGGGAGAGGGCATCGACCACTAGCCCTCCCTCAAGTCTTCCTCAGAGGCACAGTGGAGAAACAGATTCCTGAGGGGCTAGGTTCTAGTTTGTAATATGGCCCCAGGAAGGCCTTTCCCTTCTCCGAGGCTCAGTTTCTCAAGGGCTGAGGGGCACTGGACAGATCGTCACAATTCTGAGGTCTGTGGTTTCATGGCCTGAATGTAACTAACTTCAGCTCAGTGACACCCACAGGGAAGAGAAGGGGGGAGTCTATGGCTTCTAATTCACTTTTCCCCCATGTTGCTACAGTCTTTGACCTGGGCACCCACAGGGAGGGCAAAGGCTAGGAGTGGGAAGCTGTGCTCGCAGCTTGTGTGGCTGTTCTTCAAAGACAAAAAATGTGAGCCTGGCTCAGGATGGTGCAGCCTAGACTTGAGGGGACTCTGCCTGCCCAAAATGGGCCTGTAACAGATTGCAGGAGCAACTGTCTCAGGCTGGGGCCTCAGATAGTTGGCTGAGGTCTAGATCTGCTACTCAATGACCAATGGGCAGCTGACCCTGGGCCTGGCCCTGCAAAGCTGCTCAGAGAAGGGGATATGAGCTTAGGGATTGAAACCTTACAGAGAGATTCAACTCTTCAACTTGGCTGAATGTGGACAGGGGCCCACTTATGCCCCCTGTATTCTTCCCCAATATCTGGTTCTCTGCAGATCTTGAAGCACACCAAATGCCCCTGAAGGAAGCTTACTGAAGCTGTAACCCAGGGCTTCTAGGCAATCACCCTATCCCTAAGCCATACCCTCAGCTTTTTTTTTTTATTTTTAAACTCCACCCATGCCCACCACACACTCATAATTTTGAGGGGAGGCCTGGGGTATGGGAAGGAGTCAGGTTAAGTATGGGTGATCCCTAAAGAGACTTGTTGACTTCTGACAGGCTCTATGGGTGGGTTTGGGAAGCTGGGGTTCCTTTCAGTCAGTGGGGCTTACAGAGGGTCTGAGGGACAGATGCCCCTGCTTTCCTTCAGGATCCCTGCCCTAGACAACCACACAGGACCCAGGAGAGCTGTAGGTGGGAGGCTTAGGTGAGGGATGTTGCAGGAATTTCCTTGAGCTTCACCTCCGTCCTCTGGTTGCCCACACTGGAGGCTCAGACATGCTCAGAACCCATTAGTGGGAGACACAGCAGTCAAGTTAACCAGGGGTAACCTGGACTGTTTGGCAAGGCCTAGGCACAAGGTCAGCTGCCTCCTAAATTCCCAGATGGCCTTTCACCCTAGTGAAGACAGGTCACAGCTGCGGATACAGCAGAACTCGAGCCAGGAAGCCGGTGTTCTATGACCAGCTTCCAGATTTCTCTCCTGAACAGGCTTCCTTACTTAGCTGAAGTCACGAGATCATAAGGGTATGACATTTAATGAGAAAGAATCTGATGTCTGGCTGTCATCATGGAACCTCAGCAGGACCGTTTTCATCCATCTTGTGTTGAAGTTAATGTGTCATCCTCTTGAGGTCCAATGCCAAGCTCAGCAGCCCCTGCCTGGACAGCTGTGGTTCTTGAACCTCCATATATGGGATGCTGCTGTGTGCCAGCATGTGTGCCCTAACCTATCAGTGCTTGACCAGGACATGGAGGCCAGACAGGGCCTCTCCAGAGGGCTGGAGAGATAGCTCAGTGGTTAAGAGCACTGGCTGCTCTTCCAGAGGACCTGGGTTCAATTCCCAACACCCACATGGCAGCTCACAACTGTCTGTAACTCCAGTTCCTCACGCCAATGCACATAAAATAAATAGTTCCAGAGAGAGACTGTTTTCAGGAAGTTGTCAGCAGGGTCCCTGCTGCCCTGCTGGAGTTCTCACGAATGTCCTATATTACAGTGCAGGGACTTTACGGCCCACACGGGATATGAGGTACTCCTGCAGCGGCTGCTGGATGGCAGGAAAATGTGCAAGGATGTGGAGGAGCTGCTCAGGCAGAGGTAAGCAGGGGTGGGCTGGGGTCTGGGAAGATGGAGAGGGAAGTGGTTACGTCCACTAGAGCCCTGGTGCTGTCAATATGGAGCTAAAACTGAGGAGATGGCTCAGTGAGTTAATCACCTGCTAAACAAGCTTGGGTCCCCAAGGGACCTGAGTTCAAATCCCCTCCTATAGCAAGAAGGGATGCAGGGACAGAATTCCCAGAAACACATGGGGCAGCTACCCTGGTATCTCTGCAGAATATAGGATACTCATGCATGAAATCTTAAAGGGGTAAGAGAAGGGTGGGAAAGTTGTTCTTTGACCTCCACAGGTGCATTGTGGTACCTATGCACTTGCACACACACACACACACACACACACACACACACACACACACACACACACACACACACCAGAGCTCTCTGTTGTCTCCTGTGGCCCCTAGGCTTGGTCTGCCACTAAGGGGCATACCATGCAGCAGCCCTTAGGACAGGCCTGTTTTCAAAGTATGATGGGAGAATGTGGGTCCTGCACATATTTGGGGGCCATAGCCCGCCAAGAGTGGTGGAAAGGACCCAGTGTTGCTCTGTCCTTGCAGGGCCCAGGCGGAGGAGAGGTACGGGAAGGAGCTGGTGCAGATCGCGCGCAAGGCCGGAGGCCAGACAGAGATCAAGTAAGAGCACTGGTGGCGGCCACTGCTCCTCTGAGGAACCTTCTGGACTTTACTCAGGGCTTGGACCTGTCTAATGTGGGGCAAACTGGGCAGGAACTGGGCAGCGGCATCTGGACCCTGTGTGGTGCCTGTCACCAGGCATTCTGAGGTCACGGTCTTGTACTAGTTTGTGCTCAGGGCAGGATACATGGCACCACCAGTCTCCCCTTCACCGGAAAGGACAGGTGCCAGGCCCTATTCCTGTCTGTGCAGCTCTCTGCACGTCTGTATGAGGCATGCTCAGTGGGCTATGAGTCACCCGTAGTTATCAGCAGAGTGGTAGATGCCACCAACTGACAGCTATGCATCCTGTGAATGGGGCGGAGGAGGGCACACGATCTCCTGCCCGCTGCAGAAGAATGGTTGTGGGGATTGAGGCTCTGGGTAGGTCTTGTTTCTTGCTTATAGAAGTTTAGAGGGACAGCGTCTGCCTGCCTCTTAGATAAGGCAGACAGAATCAACTGCTACAGGAACGCTTGTGTTAAGAAGTATACACTGCTAGCCAGGAGATAGTGGTGCAGCCTCTAATCCCAGCACTGAGTTTGAGGCCAACCTGGTCGACAGAGCGAGTTCTAGGACAGCCAAGGCTATACAGAGAAACCCTGTCTCAAAAACCAAACAACAACACACACAACAAGGCGAACAGAAAGAACCCTGCAACTTAGAGGAGACACTCAGGACCACTAAGCCCCATCTCTTGCCAGGCTAGGGACCTTGGGGGCCTTTGTGGGGGCACAGTTTAAACAAATGGATGGCCGATCAGACCCCAATGTGTACTAGTTTGAACTTGTTGATAGGCCTGCTAGCAGGGGCTGGGGACCCACCAGATAAAGCCATGTGTCATCCTTGTTACCCTATTACCTCTCTGTGGCCTCTCGCCTGTCTAATCCTTGAGCAGGGAATTCGGGTGGGTCTATAGTACTTTATACAGACCCTTGGGGGTGGGAAATGCTGGTCGTTAGGAAGGGCCTGACTGGTGGCCCTCCTCCAACACCTAGTACCCTCTGCCTGTAACACAGGGGAGCAGAGTTGGGTAGACGAAAAGACAAGGTCTGAAGGTAAAGTAACTTCACAGATCACCCACATGAAGAAAACTGTACTGGCTTGCCTCCTCGTCCGCAGCCCCCAAACCAGCGTTCCTACCTGGGGTCCTGGCCTCACATGGGCTTGGATCGCACAGAACCAGAGGTTCAGGCCACATAGATTAAAGGAAGTTTTACTCACATCTTTTTTTAAAATATTTATTTATTTGTTATGTCTGCGTGTATGCCTGCAGGCCAGAAGAGGGCACCAGACCTCATTACAGATGGTTGTGAGCCACCATGTGGTTGCTGGGAATTGAACTCAGGACCTTTGGAAGAGCAGGCAGTGCTCTTAACCGCTGAGCCATCTCTCCAGCCCCTTACTCACATCTTAAAATGAGTTTTCTCACACCTCATGCTCCACCGGTGAGCCTGCCCGAGCCCCTGCATGGTAAGGACAGGCTAGGTATTACAGGAGTTTACTGTTGCTGTCCACACCCCGTGACCAGCCTTGCAGAAGGTTTGGCTTGGTTCTCCGGCCCCTGTCACCTTCCTTTCTCTCTACTTACCCCTGTTTGGTCCTCTGGATCTGCCCAAGCCCCCACTTTGCCCAGGAAGTGGTCACCTCCTCTTGCTGCCCCAGGAGGGGTGTCTGGGAGGATGGAGGAGAACTGGGCCAGTGCCCTGTGAACCCCTCTGTGGTGACAGATGAGCAATGATAGCCAGGGGCACCTTAAGGCCCACCTCACCTTCATCCCTCACAAACAAAACTAAATGCTGACATTCTCCTATCAGGGGATGTTTTGTGTATTTTATGATCTCTGCTCCACTGAGCTCAAAGTGAAGATGTCATTGAGGAGAGTGGTAACCTTGCTGTTCCCAACCCTGTAGGCACCAAGGCCTGTTTCCAACTGGGAGAGATTAGCTGCCTGGCTGGCAGGTGGCCAAGGGTTGGGGGTGCTAAGACAGGGAGACAGACACAGTATGTTGCACGCTCTGTGAGGGGGACACTTATACTGTGAAACAAGACCCAAGCATAGATTTTCTGAGCCTTGAGAGCTGAGCCAAAAGGCCAAGAGGAAGCATTGCATGTGTGGACATGGGTGGTGGGTGGCAGATGACAAAAGCCAGAAGCATGCTAGCCCTTATCACTCTAGAGAAAGCGGGGTCACCACAGCAGAAACCCCCTGCCTTCCTCTGCAAAGTGGAAGGGCCAGCCTTGACATTTTATTTTTAAGATCTGTTAAAAATGTGTGTGTCGGTCTGTCTGTGTGGATCTTTGCAGGAGCCCACAGAGGCCAGAGGTATCAGGTCCCCTGGAGCCGGAGCCACAGGGCTGTGACCTGCCTGATGTGGGTGCTGGGAACCAAACTTGGGTCCTTGCAGCAGAAGAATGTGCTCTTAACCCCTGAGCCATTGCTTTAATCCTTGGCCTTACGGTTTTGCTTCTTAACAACCGCGTGACTGTGGGGTGGCTTCTTGCCTTTGTGGCTCAGTTTCCTTATCTGTAAATGGCAATAATCAAAATATTTTGGGTATTCTGACTTGTATGTTTGAGGTGGGCCAGCCATTCCCATGCTGAGTGTTGTCAGCAGCCCCGGGAAGGTGCAGACTGAGTTGTCAGTGGTCAGATCACTGGCAGAGGCCTGCACATCTGGCTGTCTGATGGCTCCCAGGCTGCTGGGGCTGCTCTGTAGCTTTGTCATTCAGGGTATGAGATCTGCCAGTAACTAGGCCCCCATAATCCTCCTTCAGGCCTGGATCCCCAGGGTTCCTGTCAGGTTGCCACTCCTCCTTGACCTCAGTTTTCTCAACTGTCCAAGGAGAAGAGGAAACCTCTGTGGAACACATTTGTTCTACCCCAAGGCACAGGCAGATGGGCTTCTGTGAAAGGACACCCTGGGAATTGGTTATGAGGTGGGTGTCATATGACAATTTTACCACCAGGGGGCGGGAGAGCGCTCTACAACGAGGCCATGAAAGACTAACAAGACTCAGCTGCTGGCTCTGATTCTAGCGAGCCTACCATCCTCTGGCCTCAGTTTCCACGCCGACCTAACTGATTAGGAAGCCACGGCATTTTTGCTTCCTTAGCTAGGGGCTGCAGATGGTATCTAGGGACCTTGGAGTAAGCTGCGTCACCAAGCGCTTGTTTTGTTGTCCATAAGAGACTCAGTACTCCTAAACCCAAGCTGGGAGCACAGAAGGACAGACTTCCCTCGTCATTCAGGTCTGATTCATGCCACTTAGCTGGGGGGAGGGCTCTGGGAAAGGACTCAAGCTGGGGTAGCCAGGTACCCTTCTACCTGAGATCAAGGCAGCAGCTTCTGGGAAGGGCCATTAGAAAACTCTTAGAAAGGGCAGTTTGGGGTTGGGGAAGACCAGGGGCCTGTTGGTGCCTGGAGGCTATCCCCGGGACTGGCAGAGTTTGCATGTGTGTGAGCGTGCCAGGCGTGTAAAGCTCCCACCGAGCTCCCGGCCTCAATGGACTTGCATCCTCACACCTATTTTGTACAGCTAACCTCTCTATAGAAGGGAAGTAAAGAGGGAGGGCCGGGTGGGCTTGCCTAAGGCCACACAGTGGATGAGTGGCAGTGCCCTTCAAAGGCCCAGGTCCTGAGAACTCAGGCTCTCCCCAGTGTTCCTGTATCTGCCCAGGACTCCTGTATGCCCTGAGATGGGAGTGCAGACGCCTCAGTTCAGCCCTCAGCACCACCGTGCTCTGAGGCCAACAAGGCTGCCAGGCAGAATACAGGGCACTTGATTCTACTGCTCCCCAGCGCACAGTGAGGGCTCTTTAGTCAGGTGCTCACCATTTGTTATTGGGGCATACTTACACTCAGGAAGCAATTTTAAAATAACGTTCAAGTAAACTGAGCTCTGTGGAGATCACTGGGAAAGGGGGTCTGGGAGTTTGAGACAGAGGCTTATTGTGTAGTTCAGGACAGCCTTGAACCTGTGGCCTTCTGCCTCTGCTGCCCGAGTGATAGGACTCCAGCCAGTGCCACACTCCACCCCCTCATGCTCCATGTAGCATCCCTCCTGCTTGAGCGCTGTCTGGGCTCCTAGGCCCTGTGCAGTCTCTTCCTTTCCTTCCCCTCTGGGCCCTCCCTGGACCTGAGGACCAAGCCCTCTTCTCTAGGCATGCAAATGGAGGGATGAGGGAGTTGAGTGAGAGAGTGGCTTCCTTTCCTGTCATAGCAAGAAGGTCTGATTGTGGGGCTGGAGAGATGGCTTAGAGGCTAACAGCAGTGGCTGCTCTTCCAGAAGTCCCGAGTTCAATTCCTAGAAACCACATAGTGGCTCACAACCATCTAGAATGAGATCTGGTGCCCTCTTCTGGCTTGCAGGCAGAATACTACATACATAATAAAAAAGAAAAAAGTTTGATTGCTTTGTAATTTACAAAGGAAACTTTGTTTTCTAGAATGCCAGTTTTGGGTTCACATTAATGATGACCATAGCCAAAGGGTTCCTTGCATCCAGGGGTAGTGTATAAGGCTTAGGACCCTCCCTCCAAAATAAAAGTACCATGGATGGGCCAGGCAGGACTTCAGGTTTTTGCATGCCTGCTTGCTGACCTAGACTTCTGTTTTGCAGTTCCCTGAGGACCTCCTTTGACTCCCTGAAGCAGCGTAAGTTCCAACCATCCCCTCATGGGCAGCAAAGCTGTAGGGCACAGCTCTTACAGGGGCAACAAGGGTGTGTAGTTGGGCTGTGGTCCAGCTTTCTATGGAAGATGTCAGGGGTGGGAGGTGAAGTGTGAGGGTGCCAGACCGGTCCAGGCAGAGGCCACACTGTCACCCTAGAGACAGAGAATGTGGGCAGTGCACACATCCAGCTGGCCCTGGCCCTGCGTGAGGAGCTGCGGAGCCTGGAGGAGTTCCGCGAGAGGCAGAAAGAACAGCGGAAGAAGGTGAGGAGGGATGTGGGGCTAAAGGAGGGAGGGCCGGGGACCAAGGAAGGGATGGTGGCTGAGGTCACCCCGGTTCTGGGGCCAGTTGGGAACTATGGCCTGATGAAAGGTAGAAGGCGTGTGCTCTGGTTTGCTTTCCTGTTGCCGCGGTAAAACACTGACTTGGGAAGGAAGGTTTATTTGGCTTACACTTCCCATGTCAGTTACCGAGGGCCATTAGGGCAGGAACTGAGGCAGAGGCCACAAGCAATGCTTACTGGCTTTGCTTCCAGGCCCATGTTCAGGTACAGTTCTTACAGAGCTCAGGTCTACCTGCCTAGGGATGGTCCTGCCGATAGTGAACCGGGTCCTATTGACAGTCAAGAAAATGCCCTACAGACTTGCCCACGGGTCAATCCAATGGAAGCAGTTCCCCACTCGAGGGTCTCTCTCTTCTTAGGGATGTCAAGTTGCCCTGGGAAGCCAACCACAACCATGTGGTTTTATAAAGGCTTAGCTCTGAACCAGAATGCCCCGCAGAGGCCTACTGCAGAGCTTCCATGTGCCAGGAAGAGGAAAAGATGGGGACTTTATCCTACTTCATAGACTGCAGAGGGTCAGGGACCACATCAGGTGCCCAGAGACGCCAACTTGAATGGAGGTCCCTGGAAGCTAGTCCTGAACATAAGGACTAGATTAGTGCTGTTGGTTCTGAAGACGGGCAGACTCGGGGGCCAGTACTCTGCAGGGCTGTTCAGCAGGGATGGGGGAAGACACTGTTTAGGGGTGCAGCACAGGCTTCAGGCTCAGCTCAGGCTATTCAGCAGGTATGAGGAAAGACACTGTTTAGGGGTGCAGCACGGGCTTCAGGCTCAGCTAAGCATCTGAAGGCACTTACCGTCAATGTGCAGAGCATGGTTGGCTTCACACCTACACTGAAAGGAAGTGAGCGCCTCATCACGGCAGTGTGTAAACTCTGGCTTGGGGATGCTTTGCAGAAAGGTTGCAAGGCTCTGGGGGAGGGAACCCCTCTCCCAAGCCTGTGATTCTGATTGGCTGAGCACCATGGGGTGGGGGTTGGGAGGGGGACGCCTCTCACCAAGCCTATGACTCTGGCTGAGCACCTGGCCCACCTGAAGGGTAAGGGGTTATATTTCAGAGCTGGGGCCAAGTAGCATCTGTGGATTCAGGAAAGGTCCTTCCTCTTCCTGTGCCTCAGTTTCTCTCTTGTACTTGTAAGATACTCTTACTGGCACCCCTTGCCTTGGGAACTTGATCCTTCCCAAATAGGGCTTTAAGGCAGAAACTTAGTTCATTGTACACCCTGTGTCTTAGTTAGGGTTTCTGTTGCTGTGAAGAGACACCATGACCACAGTAACTCTTACAAAGAAAACATTTAATTGGGTGGCTTGCTTACAGTTTCAGAGGTTCAGTCCATTATTATGGTGACATTCAGGCAGATGTGGTACTGGCTACACCTTGATATGTAGGCCACAGGAAGCTGACTGAGACACTGGGTGGTATCCTGAACATAGGAAACCTCAAAGCCCACCCCCACAGTGACACACTTCCTCCAACAAGCCCATACCCACTCCAACAAAGTCATACCTCCTAATAGTGCCACTCCCTATGAGCTATTATGGGGGCCAATTTCATTCAAACTACCACACCCTGTCTGCCCATCTGGACAGTCTCAGGCTTACAGGATCTGGTGAGTCCCTAGAGCTATCTCTAGAAGCTCTCTGGACTTGAGTGTTGGAACAGGTGACCCCTGTGTTAGGAAGCTTGTCACAGAGCATGTGGAAAACCTACTGTGACAGGGGAGAGCTGGCTGGGCTACTGTGAGCTTTGTGGTCAGAGCAGCTCCTTCCCCAGAGAGGTCGGGCCCTGCCACTAGAGCTGTGATATGGTGGGCCTGATGGGGAGGGACACATGGTGTCTTTGGCTGGTCAGGTGCACAGGCAGGTTCCTGTGCCCTGGTGGCTTGCCAGGACCTCCCCAGGACCCCAGGGCACAATCTGGCTCCACTCCGATAGCCAGAGGCATTCTAGATGTAACTCTCCTGACTCTCAGCCTCTGTCCTGGCTGTTCCACTCCACCCAAGAAGCCCAGGGTGAATGCTGTGCCGTGCCGTGCCATGCCGTGCTGTGCTGTGGCTATGAATGTGCATGCATACGTGGATGTTTAGTCCAGAGTCACGAATGAGTGAATACTGGAGTGAGTGGTGTGTGCATGAGTAGCCCATGGGTGTGCAGAGAAGGCCTGTGTGTAGTGTGAGCAGTTGGGAGATGGGGGCTGAGTATGGGCTAGGTATGCATGCATATGCCAATGTATACTCAGTGTGAGCAAGTGGTGGCTTGTGAATGAAGGACTCAGGACCCATGTTAGTATATGTATGTGTGGGTGAGGATGCTCTCTCTGGCTGGAGCCCAAGACAGGCTGAGGTTCACAGTAAGGAAACAGCAGGCATACCCACAACCTAAGCTTCTCTGTCATTCTGAGTGTAGGTATTGTGTTTTTGTTTGAGACGGGGTCTCACTATATATAACCTTGGCTGGTCTGGAGCTTGCTATATGAATCAAGCTGGCCTCCCTCTCATAGAGATTCTCCTGCCTTAGCCTCCCAAATGCTGGGATTAAAGGTGTGCAATATCACACCTGCCTGGGATTGTTTTGAAGGAGGTAACTCTAGGAGAGAGTGGACATGGACACACATGCACACGAGCTTGGAGGGGTGTTGTGTCCCAGGGACAAGGACAACCCATCCTCTTGGCCTAGGGGAGCATCTTGAGGCCAGAGCCCCCAGCTCAGAGCCTCATGTCTCCTGCAGTATGAGGCCATCATGGACCGTGTCCAGAAGAGCAAGCTGTCACTCTACAAGAAGACCATGGAGGTAAATGGGAGGGCTCTGGAACAGGCTTGCCTCAGACCTTGGTCCATTATGTGTATCAGCCTGCTGGAGGCTGTGTGGATGTCCAAGCCCTCCGGGGTCTTGCATGAAGGACAGAAGGACAGTCCTATACACAGTAGTCCATGAATGTGACCCACATTGTCAGCTGAGGAGTCTAGAAGTGGCAGGGAGCAGGGACATCTGAGAGGACAGAAGGTGTCAGGGCTCAGAAGATGGTACCCAAGTCTTCATGGGAAGGATGCCTTTTCCACCAAAGTCCCCCACAGGGAGGGAGTCTGGGCAAAGGGAGCCTTACCCTGGGACCCCAAGTAGGGCATGCGGCCCCCCAGCACACCTCTCTGTACCTTCAGTCCAAGAAGGCATATGACCAGAAGTGCCGGGAAGCAGATGACGCTGAACAGGCCTTTGAGCGCGTGAGTGCCAATGGCCACCAGAAGCAAGTAGAAAAGGTATGTAGGGTACTAGGGGTGGGGTGTGGAGGTGATGGATCTTGTGTTACCCAGAGCAGGGGAGAGTTGGTAGGCTGGGAAGGGCTGCCATCCCTGGGTTGAATTTGTACCTGGGGCATGCTAGCTGCTCACCCTTTTCCAATTCTGTGTCCACACTGTGCGATGGGTATCCTCCAGAACCATTCTTAAGCACAGGTCCTCTGCGGCACAGGCAACCTCCAGACAGGGTAGGGGTGACTGAACTATCAGGGCCCTTAACAGTTGTTGCACAGCCCAGAAAGCTGAGCCCCAGATAGAGCAGGGCTTGCGGATGAGTTGAATCCAGGTTGACCAGAGCGCAGGTTCTGAGCAGCAATGCAGCGAAACCCACATGGGTCTCAGCATCTGTGTTTCTCGTGTTTCCTGGTGGCTACGGTTTCTGCTTTTATTTCCCTTTCATGGGACCAACCTGGTCCACTCTACAGCAAGGCTGCTGGTGAATGGTAGAACTCACTCACCCACCCTTGGATGTCCCTGGAGTGGCCGGGAGAGGGGGTGCCAGTCACTTCTGCATAGCTTCAGGACCAGGATTCCTGGGTTGGGACTCAGTGTCACTCTCCTGTTTCCTCAGAGCCAGAATAAAGCCAAGCAGTGCAAGGAGTCTGCCACAGAGGCAGGTATGAGGCCCTGGCCGCTCCTCTTCCCTCAGCTGGTGCTCCCCATCTGCGAGACGCGTCCCCTGTGTGCCACTCAGAGTACAGACTCTCCCTCATCACTCTGCGTGCTTCTCCCTCAGCTATCCCATGCAGGCATGATGACTTTCTCTTAACACGCAGAAACAGAGGCACAGAGATGTCAAATAGCCACTAAGTCTTTGAATCCAAGCCATGGTTTCAGAGCCTGAGATCACAGGGTGCTATCCCTTCATCTCACACACAATGATAAATGCTCCCGTTCAGCCTTCCGGGGACCTGGCTCCCATCCTCTATCTGACGGCAGCATCTGCTTCCCATCCTCCCTCCTCAGGGCTGGAGTCTTCCTTCTGTTCACCTCTCCAACACCTGCTGCTCCCTCAGCAAGTGCCAAATGACCATATCACGACTCTAGCTTTATGTCTTGTAGTACAACAGCTTGCAGAGGCACTCTCCTTGTGCCTCAGTTTACCATCTGTGAAGTGAGGGGATGGGACACAGGAAATGGAGTAGAACTTTTGCATGGAGAATTCTGCACCAGCCTTTGGCACTCAGAGCACAGTGGGGAAGTGGAGAGTCACCCTGGAAAGGACAGAGCTGCTGTGTGTGTTAGCTAGCAGCTAGCCAGGCCCCTTGGGGAGGGGGCTCCCAGGACTTGGGGGAGGTCGTGCTGGATGGGTCTCTTCAGGAGTGAAGGAACTTCCAGGGGAGGTCCAGGCTACCAGGCCTGCCTAAGGGTCCCCTCTGCTTGTAGAGCGAGTGTACAGGCAAAATATTGAACAGCTGGAAAGAGCGAGGACTGAATGGGAGCAGGAACACCGGACCACCTGTGAGGCAAGTGGCCCAGGCAAGCAGCCTGCTCCTCCATGTACACCCCCACCCTATCTGTGGGAAGCTGGGGCTGGGGGATGGTACTCCTTCATTCCACTTCTAAGTCATCTGCTTGGCTGGTGCCCAGGGTCTGTCTCCAGTACTCACTATCTGGCCCTATGCTCTGGATCCCTTTGCTGCAGGGATATAGTCTTCATAAAGCCCAAACCGAGCTCAAAGCCCACCATGCATGCTATTTTGATGGACAGAACCAGGGCAGAGTCCTATGCCTCTCACTAGGCTCCCCCAGCCTCCCTCCTAGGGCAGGGGACTTGAACAGAGATACAGCAAACAGGCATTCCAACAGCCCAACCTCCCTCCAGCTGCCCTTGCTAGAAGCAGGGGTAGGGACCTATAAGGCTATCTTGGCTAGACTTGGCTGTAGCAGCGTGGTCTGTGCTGGTCACCTAGCTGAGCTGTGGTGGGGCTGCCTGACCTGGCCCCACAACCCTCTTTCCTCCGCCACAGGCCTTCCAGCTGCAGGAGTTTGACCGACTGACCATCCTCCGCAATGCCTTGTGGGTGCACTGCAACCAGCTCTCCATGCAGTGTGTCAAGGATGATGAGGTGTGTTCTGGGAGGAGGGGGAAGCCTGGTGGGCTCAGGTCTACGGGGGCCACCAGCATCTTCCCAGACCTCCGCGGTTCACATGGGAGTCGGACAAGGCCTCTGGCCCAGTCTCCAAGCCTCGGGAACTTTGTGTTCCTGGGGTTCCCTGCATCTGCCTTCTCCTCCCTGCTTCTACACTCAGGGCACCTGACCCTTCAGGGCTGTGTCCATCCACTCTCTCCGACACAGTAGAGCCTTGCTGAGGCCTGAAGGGGCTCTGCTCCAGGCTCATGCTGGTGGGAACCTGGTCTAGGGTCTCTTACACTCCTTCCCATCTCTCTCTCAGGGTCTCTGTCACCTTACAGAGCCCAATACTCAGGGCTGGCTGGGGTACATTCTCCTCCAGGTCAGGGGGCTACCACCTACACCAGGGACCCGGGCAGCTCAGACCCCTCCTGCCCATGGGCTAGCTGATCCTTGATGGCATCCTCATGGCATCTAGTTGTGGGCTCTAGATACCCTCAGACTCAAAGCCCGGCTTCTGAGTGACCTTGGCATACTACTTCCCTTTTCTTGAGTTCCCTCATCTTAAAACAGGTTAAACCATGGGTCTCAGAGGACAGGAATGAGCTGGGCCTCTGTCAGGGCTCTGTGCTCAGGTGTTCAGGAAACTTCTGAATATCAGCCAGGTCTCTAGTCTCTCTGACAGGCCTGACATCCCAAGGTCCTCTGGCCAGCACCGAGCTTGAAGGTTCAGACTCAGAGGCAGGACTATGGCAAGGCTAGGTTATCAAGATGACTACGGCAAGGGCAGATATTGGGGTGCAGAGTGGGCACAGCCTTTGTTCATTTCCCTACTCCCAGCTCTATGAGGAAGTACGACTGACACTGGAAGGCTGTGATGTGGACAGTGACATCAATGGTTTCATCCAGTCCAAGAGCACTGGCAGAGAGCCCCCAGGTAAGACCCAGCCTGAGGGCGGCTCAGCTTCTGGAGCCAGGCCTGGCTGGCTCTAGACTGGGCCCAGGCTTTTTGGAGCCTTGGATGTCAAGCCCAGGCTGGGGTGGCTCACATTTCCCTACTGGATGGAGGTAGGCCATACATAGACTGGGGGACAGTATATTCTGGGGCTAGGCTCTTGGCTTGTTTCCCCTAAAGTTTAAAAGGAACAGAGCAGAGTGCACAAGTGTTCTCTGGATGGGGAACAAGAGAGGGGGATGGGAAATTTTAAGTAGGCCGCAGTAGAGTGGTCTGCACAAATCCCCTGGCCAGTCCAGTTGCAGAAAGTTATGAATCCAGAATATCCATTCTGGGCCAGAGAGAGGGCTCAGGGGTTAAGAACATTTGCTGCTTTTCCAGAGGATCTAATCAGTTCCCAACACTCACATCAGGCAGCTCACAACTGTCTGCAACTCCAGCTTCAGGGAATCCACACCTCTGGCTTCCACATGAACACATACACATCTATACATAATTAATATGAACAAAAAAATCTTTTTAAAAAAAATAAAGCCTGGCATGATAGTATTTGCCTTTAATCCCAGCACTTGGGAGGCAGAACCAGGTGGATCTCTGAATTTGAGACCAGCTTGTTTTCATAGAGTCCCAGGACAGCCAGGGTTACATAGAGGGACCCTGTCTAAAAAAACAAACAACAACAACAACAAAAAACCAACAAATCTGGTCCAGGGCCATAACTGGAAAGTCTAGCCTGCCGCGCTGCTCCAGGCCTTAACATTTGCTCTCTCTAGCTCCGGTGCCTTATCAGAACTACTATGACCGGGAAGTCACCCCGCTAATTGGCAGCCCTAGTGTCCAGCCATCCTGTGGTATGATAAAGAGGTGAGACACTGATGAGATGAACAGTCAGAGCCCAGACGCTGGAGCCAGCCTCACCTGCCCTTGGCTCTTCCACTTTCTCCTGACTGAGCAGCTCCTGGAGGTCTGGTGCCCTGTCCAGGAGCTGGGCATTCCCCGGAGACGGTCTATGATCAAACTGTCCTTGGAACTGTCTCAGAGGATCCAAGTACTAACTACTCACATTGTGACCGCTCACCCAGTGACTATGCTGAGACCTGGGCAAGCGCCTCACCGGGCTCCTGTCCCTTGGCCTTCCCGTGAGGCAGGATAGTGTCCTAACTATCAGGCAGCTGTGGTAGCACTCTCCAGGTGGCTTAAAAATGGCCCAAAGCCCCAGACATTGGGAGAATTCACAGGCTTTTACAGGGCCACCTCCCTGGCCTGGCTGTCATCAGGTGCCAAGGTCCTAATTCTGTGCCCTGTGGGTGACCCAGTCTAGTCACCATGGGACCAAGGAAAGGAAGACTTGCTTGGCCCAACCTGGCTGGTCCTAGTAAGAGATGTGTGGGAGCAGAACTTTAAAGTCAGCTTCTTCCTCTCCATGGAGCGTGGGGGCCTAGTGTGGCTGCAGGTCCTGAGATGACCAGAAGTGTCCTGGAGGAGGGTGCTGAGAATGGACTACCAGAAATGGCAGCGGGGAGGCCTGCTGCCATGGAGACGTGGGTGACCACAGGCTGGCAGAGGTCCTGGGATGCTGAGATTTCCAATTAGTCCCGTTGCTTCCCATGAGGCAACACAAGGCCATTCCCTCTTTCCTCTTTCCCCCAGGTTCTCTGGGCTGCTGCACGGAAGTCCTAAGACTGCATCTTCTCAGCCTCCTGCTGGTAAATGAGGAGGGAGGGGACAGTGGGACAAGGGACATACCTTTCATCTAAGGATTCCTACATGGCATAGACTGCCCCAAAGGGAAAAGGTATACTGTCCAAGAGTGGGGATGAAGGTGGGACAAGACCCACCCCAGCAGTCTCCAGGGACCACTGTCCTCGGAGGGGGGCTAATTCAAGCCTCTTCCTACTCTCAGCTTCCACAGAGACTCTGACCTCCACTCCTGAGCGGAACGAGTTGGTCTATGCAGCCATTGATGTGCAGGCTACGCAGGGGAACCTTGACACGTCAGCCCAGGACTACCGGGCACTCTACGACTACACAGCACAGGTGAGGCCTGCGTCCTCCAGCGTCCTCCAGCTCGAGGGCACCGAGCCTGGGAACATGCCTGGGTGTGAGCACTTAGACCAGCACCAGAGATCAGAAGGGTTCAGTGACCATCAGCTGGACCGATAGCTGCTCAAATCAGCACACGTGGAGTCCAGAGTCCGCAAGGCTGATAGCTCGGAGCTATTGTGAATGATAATGGCTTGAGGGTCAGGCCTTTTTCCTAACTGTGGACCCAGAGAACCACAGTGGCCAAAACAAGGTCTTGAGTTGCCCTGGAACTGATTTTCTGACATCCTTGGAGAAAGGTGATCAGGGCAGC
Source organism: Ondatra zibethicus (assembly GCA_004026605.1). Lineage (NCBI taxonomy): Eukaryota > Metazoa > Chordata > Mammalia > Rodentia > Cricetidae > Ondatra > Ondatra zibethicus. The sequence continues at coordinate 56,998 of PVIU01001046.1, read as the reverse complement.
CGCAGAACAGTGGTGCTGAGGTGGACTCCAGAGTGAGCCCTGGCATGAAGTGAGGGGCGTAGACCTGGAAGGCAGGCCCTGAACTTCAGCTCCATGCATGCAGGCAGACTGGGTGTGGGCTGCACTGATGGAGGTAACACTCAGGGATACAGGCCTGTAGAGTAACCGGGTACTCAGGTGACAGGAGAGCTTGCCCTTAAGGGCATGATAAATGCCCTTGAGATGCTGCAGTGGTTGGAGCATCCCAGGCTAGGAGGTCTCCATGACAACCGGAGCAAGTTAGGAGGCCAGGTCTCTTGGAGAACCCCACAGCCTGTCTGTCTCCAAAGGAACTCCCCTGGAGGCCTGAGCAGGACTCAGCAGACTTCACCCTGGGAGGCGAACATGCATGGACCACCAAGGTGGGGGTGCCAGACCAGGGCCCACCCAGGAGGCCCTCCCATCTCATGCTCTTGCCATTTCTTGCCCAGAATTCCGATGAGCTGGACATTTCTGCGGGAGACATTCTGGTGGTCATCTTGGAAGGAGAGGATGGCTGGTGGACTGTGGAACGGAATGGAAAGCGTGGCTTTGTCCCTGGGTCCTACTTGGAGAAGCTCTGAGGAAAGAAAGACTAGAGCCCACACCTCTGCCCTGACGGTGAGGTCAGGACTGTCCTCACCACTGCCCAGGCCTTGTGGGAGCAGAACAAAACTTGGCTGCCTTGGGGATGGGTGCTGGCTACTCCCAGTGCATTTCTCCCAGAAGGAATAAAGGGGCACATTCTTCCTTCGCTGGGGTTCTTTTCTCTTACCCATGTGTCCAGGGACTCAATTCAGAAGCCAGAGTATGGGGAGCCTGAGAGCACAGAGCTCTGCCAATTAGAGACAAGTCTTCAGCAGGCAGTCTCCAGCTAGGGGTGGAGGAGAGGCCTTCAGCGGGCAGTCTCCAGCTAAGGGCAGGGTAGAGGCCTGGAGCCAGGTGTCTGAAGCTCCCAGGCTGACAGCCAGGAAGATGCAGGTGGGTGAGGCTGGAGAGTGGCTCAGGAGGGCTGCAGAATGAGATCAGGCATCCTGTGGCAGGGAAGTGGGACACAGCAGGACCTCAGAGAGGCAGCAGCTAGGATAGGCAAGAATGAACACAGGACGTTGGCATACTGAGGGACACTGGGGATAAGAACACTGATGGGGACAAGAAGTGACTAGTGTGTCTGGAGGCAGCTTGCTGGGGAAGACACCCAGGTTCATGCTGTACAGCTCACAGCAGCCCCCTCACCATCTGCTAGAGGAACCTACCGCCCTCGATGCCCCTCCCTGACACGCCCTCTTACGTCTCTGAGCTGAGCCAGCATCACAGAAGCTGGCTGCGGGTCTGTGGCTTACTCATCGACACTGCCTGCCTATCCTTGTGTCTGGGTGAATGTCAGATGCCAGAGCAAACACTGGTCTACGGAGGAGGAGGGGGGGTTGTTGAAAGGGGTTCCTCGGTGTTTACCACTGGTGCCTGGTCTTCCTCATGGAGCAGAAAGGTGTGCTTACATGGTGACGAGGCTGGGCCTTTTTGGGTTGTGGTCTCTCATTTATCTCAGGGTGTAAAGACCACAAGAAGCTCTCTGGAACCAGGGCTCTGAGCTGAGGACAGCTGAGGTGTTTGTCCTCACTGCTTCTTGGCAGAGTATGTGGCAGACAGAATGGGAAAGGGCTCTGAGCCATGGAAAGAACCAGATGACGCTGACATCCTTCTGGAAATGTTTTCCTCTTCACGAACACCTCTGAGGTGACCAGACATCACACCCACCTGTGACACGTCAGATATGCACATAGGGATGTTTGGAGAAGGACTTAATCCAGGGCTTGGTCTCCTCCCAAGAAGGAGATAGCAAAGCTAGCAAATGAAGACTTGGCCACGACAAACCTGCTTGGGCCAGAAAACCAGGAAGGTACCCTGGACACCCTTGTTCTACCCTGCCAGGCCCAACCAGACTCCCACACCTCACTCAACCCAGATAGTCACAGGGTTGGTGCTTGCCAAGATGCCCTGGCAGAGCTCCCTCTTCCAGAGGGGCACACAACTGCTGCAGTCAGGGGGCAGGAGGAAGGCAGTCTGGCAAGCAGCCTAGAGAACTCTGGCGAACAGAAATGGATGGGGTAGTTCATGGGGTGTGCGAGAGGGTGGGAAGAGTGGAGAGAGATGTGAACTCTGACCTAAGCCTTTCAAGGTAGGAGGTCTTCCCTAGGTGGGGAGGGGGTGGGGGTGGAAAATTGGGACAGGCAGAGTAAACAAGCAGACTGACTTCTGGGGTAGCTATATCACAGCTTTCTTTATTCCTTGAAAATACCTTGTCATCTTGATTGATCATCTCATTCCACTGCAAAGATTTTTTTAAAGAACCTTTGGCCTAGATATTTATCATCATCTCTGACAGGTACTGCAGTGTTGGTGGGCCCCACTGGGTGATGGGTAAGTAACCTGCTTGCCAGGCATCCAGAGAAAACAGAGAGCAATGGTTGGATCTCAATTTGTACTGGGGGGAAATAAGCTCACAGATGAATTCTAGTCAGCTTCATGGCATTCCACAGCTCCCCACTGTCCCGTGGGGCAGGTCACAGTGTCAGTGGCTGGGAACCAACCACACAGGGAGGCGGTGCCAGATGAAGAAGGAGCTGGCATAACTGTCCATAAACAACTGCAGTCTCTCCCTGTCGGAGGGCGGCTCAGAGACAACAGAAGGGAAAATGTGGCCTCTCGTGTTGGAGCATCTAGGTTTGAAGCAGCTTCCTTGGGTAGTCTCAGGCCAGCCTCGGTATGTCTGAAGACCCATCACCAGCAGGGTGGTTGCAGCAGGCCTTAGGCAAGGCTCTACCTCAAAGAGTAACTAGTCAAATGCTAATTAAAAGCAAGGGGTTGCCACTTTTAATAGCCAGGCCTACAGCCTCTGGATCCTGGCTGTAGGCTGCAGCAGCTCATTCAACATGGTCTTTGGGACAACCATGGTTGCCACTGAGTCCTTCCCAGTAGGGACTAGAAACAACTCACCATTTGACCAGACAACTTCAGCACCACTAGTGCCCAGCATCTAACTCCCACCACTTTCCCTTAGCTGCTCCTGGCCCAAGACAGCTCAGCGTGACCTACGGCATGGTCTGGCTACTTCCCATCGTGGCTCCTAAAAGGTCACCACAAACATACAGGGGACTCTCTGCCCTCAGCAGCCTCAGGCTATTGGGCTCTCGGGGATGGGTTTTCCAATTGTGCTGAGCAGAGCCCACCGCAGGGCCAAGGGAGGAGAAAGCCCAGTATATCTCCACTGTACTCACGGTGTACACGCTGGGCCAGCGATGCTGCTCAGTCCAGGCTGTTCAGGAAGCCACTGTGCCCCATCTGTGCAGTATAGCCTGCATTCCCAAGTCTCTGGTGATTTTGATGTGCAGTGGGCATCAGAAAACTCCTGGTCAGTGAGCCCTTTGGCCATAGGCAGCCACACTGAATGGGAAAAGATCTTCACCAACCCCACATCAGGCAGAGGACTGATCTCCAAAATATATAAAGAACTCAAGAAACTAGACATCAAAATTCCAAATAACACAATTAAAAATGGGGTACAGAACTAAACAGAGAGTTCTCAACAGAAGAATCTCAAATGGCTGAAAGGCACGTAAGGAAATGTTCAACATCCTTAGTCATAAGGGAAATGCAAATCAAAATGACTCTAGATACCATCTTATACCAGTCAGAATGGCTAAAATCAAAAACATCAATGATAGCTTATGATAGAGAGGTTGTGGAGTAAGGGGAGCACTCCTCCATTGCTGGTGGGAATGCAAACTTGTGCAACCACTTTGGAAGTTAGTATGGTTGATTCTCAGAAAATTGGGAATCAACCTACCTCAAGACCCAGCAATACCACTTTTGGACATATACCCAAAAGATGCTCAATCATACTACAAGGACATTTGTTCATAACAGCATTATTTGGGAACAGCCAGAACCTGGAAACAACCTAGATGCCCCTCAACTGAAGAATGGATAAAGAAAATGTTGGCACATTTACACATCAGAGTACTACTCAACAATAAAAAAACAATGACATTTTGAAATCTGCATGCAAATGGATGACAATAGAAGAAAACCATCCTGAGTGAGGTAACTCAGACCCAGAAAGATGAACATTGTATGTACTCACTCGTAAGTGGATACTAGCTATACAGCAAAGGATATTGAGCCTATAGTTCATGGTCCTTGAGAAGCTAAGTAACAAGGTGAACCCTAAGAAAAACGAACACAGATCCACCTGGAAAGGGGAAATAGACAAGATTGCCTGACAAAATTGGGAGAATAGGGGTAGGGGAGTAGGAGAAGACATCGGGAGAAGGGGGGGGAGGTGAACTTGAGGGAATGGGATAGTCAAGATGGAGGAAGGACAGAGATGAGAGCAAGGAAAGAGATATTTTGGTTAAGGGAGCCATTATGGGGTTAGCAAGAAACCTGACAATAGAAAAATTCCCAGGAATCCACAAGGATGACCCCAGCTAAGACCCTAAGCAATAGAGAGAGGGCCCCAACTGACCTTGCCCTGTAGTCAGACTGATGAATGTCTTAATCACCATGGAACATCCAGCAACTGATGGAGACAGAGGCAGAGACCCACATCCGAGCACTGGGCTGAGCTCCCAAAGTCCAGCTGAAGAGCAGAAGGAATGAGACTATGAACAAAGAGGTCAAGACTACGATGGGGACACCCACTGAAACAGTTTACCTGAGCTAATGGGAGCTCACCAACTCTGGCCGGACTGGGAAGGAAATAGCATAGATCCAAACCAGTCCCTCTGAATGTGGGTGACAGTTGTATGGTTGGGGTAGACTGCCGGGCCACTGGCAGTGGCACCAGGATTTATCCCTACTGCTCCCTCCCTACTATATCTAGGCTGAGCAAGGTATCCATCCAAAGAGAATAGGTTTTAAAAAGCCAGTTACCAAGACTGGTAAGGATGCTGGATACAGGGTCAACACATTAAAAATGTGCTCCTCCATAGCAACCACACACTGGGAGTATCAGCAAACCACGGAGGTCTCACAGAAAAGTTACCTAAATGCTGTCAAGATCTACAGAAAACAAACCTTGTCAAATAAGGTAAAGGGCGATGCTGGAAATTCAGGAGATAAATGTGCTTAACCACTTTTATTTAAAAGAACCTAGGACTAGCTAACAGTCAGACACATTTTTACCTATCAGAGCGGAAGGTAAAGGCAGGCCCACACCCCGAGGGACACCAAGGGTGTGGGGAATGCACATTTACAAGCCTGGCCTGTGGCAACATAAACTGGCATAATCTTTTTTGAAAAGCAATGGGAAACATTCATGAAAACTCAATGTGACCTTTCTGGCTACAGAACAAACTACTCCTTTACATGCAGAAAAAGGCTGACATGGGATGACGAAAACTGCTTTGAAACTAAGCTCATGGTGTCTGGACAGGACTGCTGTGGAATGTTCAAGCTGGCTCATATGCCAGGTGAGCATCGCTTCAAAAGGCCTGCAACGGTCAGCAGTCACAGGTTTCTGCCAACAACAGAGGACATGTACAAGGTTACAAAGGAGCTGAAAAGTTCCCGTCACCTGGTGACGTCCCAACAGTCCTAACCATGTGGCACAATATTCTACCACTGTTTATGGTGATGCATTGATGCCTGTTTCTACTCCAGTCAGCAGAGCATAGCTGTGCACGGAACACATGCTCTATAGAGATAGAAGCACTGTACTTACAGGCTTAGGATTTATTACACTGTATGTTTCAGTCTCTACTGTTTTGTGTGGTTCTGGTGACTACACTCCATGCTAGTACCCTTCCACTCAGATACAATTAAAGCACCTTTTGTGGGGAGGGAGGGAGTGGTGCACAGGACACACAAGTTTTTGTTGTTGTTGTTTTGATTTTAGAGATTTTATTTTTACTTGTATGTGAGGGAGATAGCAATACGCGTGAGTGCAGACGGGCCAGAGGGCCCTGAGTCCCAGAAGCTAGCGCTACATGCAGCCATGAGCTGTCTGAGGTGGCTGCTGGGAACTGTGAGTTGTCTGTAAGAGCTGCTCAAACTCTTCGGCACAGAGATATCTTTCCAGTTCCCTAAACCTTCCTTTTACTTTCATTTTTTAAAAAGATTTATTACATATATAGTGCTTTGCCTGCATGTGTGCCTACAGGCCTGAAAAGGGCACCAGATCTCATTACAGATGGTTGTAAGCCACCATGTGGTCAATATGGTTGTTGGGAATTGAACTCAGGACCTTTGAAAGAGCAGGCAGTGTTTTTAACTACTGAGCAATCTCTCCAGCCCTTTTACTTTTTGAGACAAGTCTCACTAAGCTGCATAGGCTGGGCCTTTGACTCACTTTGTAGTCTAGAAAGGCCCTGAGCTTATAATCCTCCTGCCTCAGATTTCAAAGTAGCTGGGGTACAGTGCTGTATCATCAGGCCTGATCTTCATTACTTTTTATCATCCATATACCTTCCATTTATTAAAACAAGTGCCCAGGATCGGTGGCATATACCTGTAATCCCAGCTCTCAGGAAACCAAGGAGAGAGGATCATGCATGTCTGAGGCTAGCCTGGGCTATGTAGTGAGTTAAGCCAAACCTGTTTCCTGTGTTGTGTTATACCAGCAGAAGCTTCACCTGTGGATTGACATGCCCAAGCACTCAAGATGTTTGCACAATGAAACTAACATGGCTCTCAGAGAAACATGTTTCTCAGAACATATTCCTGTCGAGAAGCAATGCGTGACTGGCTGTATGTAGGGGTGCTCACCATGGCAAAGCTGGACGCAACCAGCTCAGTCCAGTGGTTAACCATGCTCTAAGACATCCATGATGCCGACACAAAGGCCCGGCAAGTCTCTAGTCTGGCCTAAAAAGCCTTCCATGTCCTGCTGTAAGAGGATAGGAACACTCTGGGGAGCAACATTCATGTAAGAGCAAAAGCCAAAGCCGAAGCTTTGTTGCAGAGGGCAACGCTGCTTCTGGGCTTGTCCTCTGGGAAGCACAGACCTTCCACTTGAGGCACCTTCTTTATACACATATTACATTTTTTAAGGTTACCACTAAGCTTCTGTTAATTTTTAATGTTAAGACAGAAGCTCTGAGGACTCAGTAGCAGCAGCAGGACCAGGGATCACCAATCCTGTGGCCGCGTCCCAAGTCACACGCAGTCTTATCATCCCAGATAAGCCAGGGACCTCATCTCAGGCAAGACAGAAGTACTTCTGAATGTTGGGACAACTTGACGAGGCTCCCACCAGCCAAATCCTTAGTCCCTCCCTTCAAAATGACAATGATAAAATATGAACTGCTGACAGGAGCGGGAACTCACCAGCACTATAGGGACACATAAAAATAATAAATAGCAGGAAAGGGAGGTAGGCTGCCGGGATGAGACCTAGATAGGAAAAAACATTCTTCGGCAAATATCTGTCAACTCGGAATCCTGCCAAAGTTGGAAATATCCGCAGCTAGCTATATCTCTAGAGACCACTTTTTGGTTGAGAAGAACAAACGGTTGACTATATCCTAGAGAAAGTGCTCAGCACTTTGACCAGGTGCCCCAAGTTACTTATACGCTACCTCTTCTTGTCCCACTGCCCTGGACTCTGCAGATGGCACTTTTCAGTTAACACCGGCATCTCTGAAGGGGCTGCCAAGGCTGGAGGGAGGACTTGTCTTCTGGCATGGGTCCAGCAGCACCCTCCACAGGGGTGGCAGCCACTCCGCAGAAGCCTTAGCCTCTGGAGAACCTCTCCCAGTATCTAAGTTCCTTGAAGGTCTTCTCCTCGCGGGGTCCTGAGGGTGGTAGCTATTTTCTTCTGGGCTGTTTCAGAGTCCTCTCTTTACTCGTTCCAGGAGGTAAACCATCTTTACACAGTAAACGGCTTAAAATTTCCTGCTACACCATCTCCTTACCAGATCAGGGGCTCTCAATGACCATCACAGTGGGGGCAGGTGGGCATTAAGCCCCATTCCCCTGTGACGCCCTGGATGAGCCTGGGACACTGGCAGTCTCCTAGCTGGAATTCCAAAGCATCATCAGGTACATCAGATAGGCTCACAGTGCACGGTGTCATCTGAAGGGACTGTAGTCTTCTATGTCAATGTCACTTGAGACAAAACTATGAAATTACTCCAGATCAGAATGACAGCTGAACAGTGACAGCTGATCCCAAGGGCTGGACTTGCAAGGGGACCAACACTGCAGAGAACATCATGAGGCCGACTGGTATGAGTGGTAGATTATCTCATCAGCACTAAAGGAACCGAATTTGGCACCTGTATTGTGATTGTCAGAGACTATCTTGGGGAAACACCTGCTCAAGGACTTGAGGGACAGGCCATGGTGTCTGTGGAGAGTGAACCAGCACATCTGAGGACAGGAATGACTCATTACACAGTACAGAGGTCAACAGGTACATCTGGGTGAAGGACAGAATTTTCACATGCAATTTCTATTCTTGCAACTTTCTATGGCCTTTGGAACTATTTCCAAATAAAATTTTAAGGACAACAGGATGAAGCAGTGGTCCTCAGCCACAGCTAGCCCTGGAAGCGCCTGGCCCCTGCAGCTCTTGGTTCTACCAGGAACTTCCCATTGTGCAGATAGGTGACAGATACTGACCCAAGAGAGCTCATTCTTTACAGCTCCTCTGCCTCTGAAAAGTCAGCACCGACCTCTGCCACACACGGGACCATGAAGACTGCAGGTGCAAAGAGCTGGCAGAAGTTTAATTTGTAGGGCACTGGCCGACAGAAATTTCCCTCTGGTGATTCCCAAGAGGAAAGCACATGTAAAGCCGGCAGGGGCGAGAAAGAACCACCCAATGACCCCCATGCAAGGAAGACATCACTCTCACAGGCAAACAGTTAAGTGTGAGCATCAAAGGAGTGTGGAATTTGTTCAAAGAGTGGGTTACCACTGGCACACTAGCAAAGCTATTTCCTACTCCAGAGCTGGCTGTACAGAAAAAGCAGCTAATGTTGCTAGGCCGGGTCCCAACCTGTGACAGGAGAACTGTAGAGCAGTTATCAACAGCTACGGTGACCGTGCTGTGGAAGGGTCACAAGCACCCTTCCCCACTATGAGCAGGAAGAGGGACTGGGACAGAGGTCAGGAACAAATCATCAATCCTGGTAGCTCTGAAATCAGGGAAGCCTGTGCTGCTTCCACAGGATTTAGGGTCAACACCTCTTGGCACATCGCCATTTTCAGGAGACTTAAAAAATATTCAGGCGTCTCAAAATTGAAAGGCCCCAAGCTTAACATGAGCTCAGCCCTAGACATGGTCCCTGTCTATCCTTTATTTCTGTGGCTGGCTGGTTCCCCAGCCAACTGAGCCAGAAATCTGAGATTCATCTCTAGTGCTCTCTTCTCCTGTGCCTCACATGCAGTCAGTATAAACTCTGTCATTTCCTTCTTCTGGTCGTCCCCAACAGAGATCTACTGTATCATCCTACTGGACACCTCATCCCATTCCCTCCAATTGCCACAGGGACCATCCAGGGCAGGCCTGGTGCCATCAGCGCTATCTTCAGGTCTCTCCTGCACATGTCCTGTAAGACCAGAGGACCTGGGCTTTGTCACATAAGGGCTTATTTTAAGCCCAGGCTAAAGCAACTGGACATCCTGTGCATCCCTCCCCAGGTCCTGCAGAGCCTCTCCAGCTTCTAAGTGACGTCACTAAACCCTGATCTCTGGGTGCCTCCTCGGGGCCCTGTTTTTATACTACCATCACCGCACTGACAGAATTTGCCTGCTCCTGTATGTCTCCTGTGCTAGAATTTCAAACTCCTTGGGACAAGGACAGTGCCATCACTGTGTCTCTCCCCTAGGCCCTGCACACAGAAGATCTTCTAAAATACTCTAGAAAGCACCTGTGCTTTGCTGAATACCACAGCCTTTAGAATCTGGCAGCATATAATGAAAACTGTGCAAATCATGACAAACTGCAGGCAACAGCAGCATTTGAAACATTATACTGCTGCTCTGGAACAGAAATATCCCCAAATAATTAAAAACTACATGGTGAGGGCTGATACAGAGTTTATTGAATTAAATTTTTCTATTTACAATTGAGATCACATCTACATACTATTTTGCTAGTCTACATGGGTACATTATCTCTAATGAGTTTAAGACTGATGATGAATGGGTTCAATCACACAGAAACTCACACATTCACACTAATTGCTTTAAAACAGTAGTGCATACATTATAGTCCTCCTATAAAGCCAGCTTTGATTAAAAACCACTAGTTTCAAAGATCAGTCTCTGATTTTGAAGATGAACAAAGACACACTGTATGATTCTAAAATCTATGTTAGCCATTTTTGTACACCTGCTATGTTACTGTACTATAGTATATATTCTTTAAAAGGACACTGATGAGGGACACCAGACAACTGGCGTCCTCCCTCTCACCCCCAAACCTTTGGCCAAGAGTTCTCATTGTGAAGATGAAAGGGCCCAATGCTATAACATTGTCCCATTACTCCTTGGAGGCAACAGAAGCAGGCCCACACCCTCCTTTAGTTCTACCACACTACAAAACTTGTGAATGGTTCTGAGATTAAGGGCACGGAAAGTCAGCGAGAACAAGGATGAGAAAGCCAGAGGTGGGTACATGAGATGCCAAGCTGTGTCCAACACCAGTGTACGTGTGCTTTGACTAGATGAACTCAGGAGCCAACTGCCGCAGGCCTGCTCAATTCACCTTCCAGGTCAGAACAAGGATATTAAAGATAAGCTCCGGCTTGTGCTGTCTGCTATGCGTAGGTTCCACCCGTGATGAGGAGCTCATAGGCAGGGTCTCTACTCCGTCTGCACAACACAATGCAGGCGCACAGCATGCCCAGAAGCTGCAGGAAGAAAACAACATGAAATGGCTTATGACCACTTGGCTAATGTGTACGTCTTTATTGGCAATGAAGTTATTTCAAGTTTTAATGACCCAAAAATGTCAAAAAACAATGAAAGAGGAAATTTCTTACCAACACATGCTAGTTAATGGAAGTGGCTAAGTACTAAGCGTCAGCTTCCCGGCTTCCTATCCAGGAACTCTGTGGAGCTGGCACCACCAAGGCTCTTTTTATTAAGATTCCCCACTAATAATACACAGCTGTGCTCCCCAAAGCAGCATCTATGGTGATGGTCTGAGTCTGTGCACATGTGGCCACTTGATGTAGCCAGCACCACTGAGATGTATTTTTACAAAGATGTACTTTGACTTTAATTAAACATGTGGCTGTGGCTCCCAAGCTGTATAGAACAAGTCTAATGAGACCTGTTTGATGGCGTCTCTTTAGGCATCTGGATTTGGAGGAGAGAGGCTTTATCAAAAATCGACAAAAACTCAATATGGTAGAAGGTCAGTCCTAGTGCCAAAAATGTATTTTGAAGGCTTCTGTTTATTATTTACTACTTTTGATTCTGTGGCATTATAACATATTGCTTGTCAAGGGCCACTACTCCTTCATAATTTTCCATTTTAGCTACGTTCTTCGAGAGTAGCATATTAGAATAGAGATATAATATTAAACTATAATATTAAAGAAAGTGATTCCAGCTGGGCAGTGGTGGCACACACCTTTAATCACAGCACTTGGGAGACAGGCAGGAAAATCTCTGAGTTTAAGGCTGGCCTGGTCTATAGAATGAGTTCCAGGACAGTCAGGACTACACAAAAAAACCCTGTCTCAAAAAAGAAAAAAGTGATTCTAAAATTCTTGACCCAATTTCTCACAAAATGCAAACAGTATCACTGTTACTTTGTTGTCACTGACAGCGAAGGGCCTAAGCACTGGATTTTAGAAGGCAAGGGTCTCTGTGCATGCGCAGTAGTCTAGTTTCAGCAAATGGACCTGGGTCCATAAAGTCAGAAATATGAGACACAAAGAATATGGTTGTCCTTAATCTGAACTCTCCGTGTTTGGAGCCGCATGCTCATTCTGCCTTCTGTCAGCCGCCATTTCACCCGTTCAGGCTGGAGGCTGCTGTTCAGCTCCATCAATACCATCACATTAATATACCAAGTGGCCGCTGGTCTACAGCACCGTACACACACACACACACACTTGGGAAGCAGAGACTGTTGAATGTTTGCTAAATATCTCTAATTCTAGGCGCATTTAGTATCAATTCTTAGAGAAATACATTTCTGTTTATTACACATCAAAGCACTCTTAGAACAGCTATAAAATCAAACACACTTATGCTTTCAGGCAACATTAAGCTAAGCAACAAAATATTCAACTCAAGAATCACTGACTTGCTAGGAGGCGGAAACCCCCCCCTTCCTACCCCTACCCATCTCACATTCTCTCAGCTGGGTTACCTTCTGCTGAGGAGGTCTGAATAAAATGGCATCTGAAAGCCATTTCTTTCTTCTTTTATCTCACTTAAGTCAACCTGCATTGGCTTTAAAACAACTTAAACAGCATAACGAAACTCTACTGACTGGAAACAAGTGCATTTAACAGCATTCAGCTCTACCCAGAAACTTTGTATTCTCACCACTGAGAGTTACAGAATCACTTCCAACACTCCACTAACATCACATTAATTACTGAAAATTTACAACAATAGACTTGGAAATATTACAGGAATATTATAGTTTTAATATTGTATCTTAAAATGAAAATGTCTCCTTGTACTACACAATTCATGGGAAGCAAATAGGCCAAATAAAACATCAAATATAAAATATGTAGGAAAAAAAGAAAAAGAAAAAAAGAAAAAAAAAACATGTTTACTATACTAAGACAACTGGTAAGTTACAAAAAAATTAACTGCAGGGTAGGCAGTGGTGGTGCACACACCTTTAATCCCAGCACTCAGGAGGCAGAGGCGGGTGGATCTCTGTGGGTTTGACGTAAACCTCCTCGACAGAGCGAGTTCCAGGTCAGCCAGGGCTACACAGAGAAAGCCTATCTCAAAAAAAAAAAAAACAACCTGCCAAATAAGATGTTCTATGATTTTCTATGTAGGTAGGGGTGTGAAAGAAAGTATTCTCATACAAATTAAAAAACATTTTGTACTGGAAGCACCCTTTTCTGAGAAATGATTGCAAAGTACCTACCAATACTCATCAAAGATCCTCACTCTTCAGTTTCACAGGCACAGGCTTTACTATAACAGACTGTGACACACAAAACAGGGAACCATGACTTGAATTTTAATACCAGGACTTATAGAACTGCCTATTACTATCAACTGAAGTATCCCCTAAAATGGGATAGTACACAGTCATGAAACAGGGTAGATCTATATCCAAAAGATACCCATCTGCTTTTGAGAAACAGTGTATAAACTGTATGATTCTCTTTATACTTTATTTTGAACTGGCGAGTATTAGAGCTAGAAGCCCATTTACAGTAGGCGTGTGGTGGGCAGGACAGTTATAAAAAGGAAACAGTAGGAAATGCCATGGTACTGAAACCACTCGTTTAATACTATTGGTGCTGGAGAGATGGTTAAGAGCACTTCATGATCTGGCATAGGAAATGAGTTGGCCTCTGGCAGGGGACTGACCCAGCACACCATATGGTGGCTCACAACCATCTGTAACCCCAGTGTGAGGGGATCCAACAAACACAGACATGAATGCATGCAAACATTCATCCACTAAAGTAAATAAATATTCTTTGGTTTGCTTACATGTATGTGAACCACATACATGCCTGGTGCCCACTGGGGTCAGAAGAGGGTGTTGTTTTGGATGGCTGTGAGCCACCATATGGGCACTGGGAACTGAACTGGGGTCCGTGTCATAGACACCTACTCGGGTTATACAACTGTGTAGAACTGACTAAACACAAGTGAGAAACCTGGATAGGACTAGAGAATAATGGTCATGGTACCTCCTAGCTCTGTAAGCAGTTATCACTAAAGGTGGGCAAAGCGGTCAAAGGATTTCAACTAAATTATTTCTTAAAGGTGGAATCTGCAACTACCTCAAAACAAAAAGCAAGGGCCAAAGCTACATCCTGTAAGCTTCTAAATGCCCCCAAATACTGGGTGTTTAGTAGAAGAGTCCATGGAAACTGAGAAGAATGAGCTGTCTCTACAAAAGGCTCAGGAGGCCTAGGGAGATGATCCAGCAGGTAAGGCATTTGCCTGCAAACGAACACCAGAGCTCGGATGCCCAGATCCCACATAAATGACAGGAGGCCTAGCCAGCTTTTGAGGGCAGACATGGAGTCCTCAGAGCAGGCTGGCTAACAGAGCAGAGGGTGCATGCACACGCACACACAGAAAGCAGAGGGATGGGAAGTGGTTCAAGTACTGGGGTCAAGACAGAGATGCAGACTTACCTTTGTCAATTTAGGTAGTTTTTAATTACATTTTTATTTTGCATGAATGTATGGGAGGCACATGTGGAGGCCACAGTACAAGTTACAGGAGTTGTTCTCTCCTACCACATGTGTCTCAGGATCAGACTCAGGTTGTTTGTTTTGACGGCAAGCATCTTTACCAGTGAGTCTTCTTACTGACTCCAAATAGGTACTTTTAAAGTTAAAAAGTAATTAAAAATCCAAAGCTAATTTAGATTGAGCAAATGTGTATTTACACAAAATACTATCTAGTCATAAAAAAAACAAAAAAAAAATCTGAAATCCAGCAGCACGAGAAATGGAGGCCATTTAGTGGAATAGCAGGAAACTATGCCGCACATTCTCACCCATATTCAGAAACCAAGTTGATCTCCTGGAGAAAGGTAGACCAGGAGTGACCAGAGGCTAGAACAGGAAAGATGAGGGATAAAGGATGGAGGTGTTTTAGAAAGGAGGATGTTCTTAAAACACCCTGTAGCAATGGGGGGATAATTAAGAGTTTATAACTCACTGTATTTTATAATGAACCAGAAGAGTTTGTATGACATCTGTTTAAGGAGAAATAATCTGATTTAGAGATTATACAGTATATATATGTACTGAATTATAAAACAGTACCCTATAAATATTTATAATTATGTGCCAACATGCCTTTTGTTTTGTTTTTTTAAGAAACAAGCTCTTGCTCAAACTAGGATTGTGCCCTAGCTGACCTTGAATCCCTGTTCCTCCTGCATCAGTTTCCCAAGTGCTGGCATTACAACTGTGTACCACACACTTGTTAAGTTTTATGTGTTGTGGTATGTGAGGATGTGCTTGTACATTTGTGGGTAGGTCAGAGGTCAATTTCAAGTGTCCATTAGGAGCCTTCCATCTTGTTTATTGAGACAGGGTCTTTCATTGGGACTTGCTGATTATGCTAGGCTGACTAGCCAGTGAGCCTCAGGGACCCTCTTGTCTTTGCTTCTCCAAGGGACGGAGAAGGGATTTTATGTGTATGGATGTTTTACCTGCATGTATTTCTATTTACCATGTGCATGCTTGGTGACCATGGAAGCCAGAAGGGGGTAGGATTTCCTGAAACTAAAGTTACGAACAGTTGTGTGCCACCATGTGGGTGCTGGGAGTCACACCTGGGTCCTCTGAAGAGCAGCCAGTGCTCTTTAACCACTGAGTCACCTCTCCAGTCCCCGTTATCCCCACCCTACCCCTCAAACTCATGTCCTCATGCTAGTGTGGCCAGCACTTTATCAGCTTCCTAGTCTGGTAAAGTCTGCTCTTGGTTGCTATACCTTAAAGGCATGCTCAATGAAGAGACTGGCAACCCATCTTCCCCATGTTGCCTGCTCAGCACAATCCCTCAAGATCTTAACAAATCAAAACATTGATTTGTACTATTATTAGAACTTTAGATACAAAATTCCTAGTTGATCACTTGTCAGTTTGCAAAGAAGTGTAACATCATACTGATTAATAAGCTGACAAGGGATATGAGGAAAAGGGTTAAACCTCTTGCTTACATTAAAAATCCTCTTATAATAATCAGCTAGGGTTTTCTTTTTCAGGGCTCTTTCTTTTTGGTCCTACACAAACCTGGGTAATTTAACAAGGCTAGAGCAAGGGTTAGTAAATGTTTTCTTAAAGGGATATACAATAAATATTTAGGCTTTCTGAACCAAGAAACAAACCTGGCCTCTGCTGCATCCACTCAACTGTGCCATTTTCTCTCTGTATTCTACCCACCTAGAGCGCCAATTAGTCACGGTTTGAAGAAGAATTATAAATCTGATCTGAAAATTCCAATTCTTTGATTTGTAACTGGAAACAGAATACAAAGGACCCAGAGTCCAGGCTCTAGTTTTGCATACCTGTGTGATAGTCATGCTATCCTCACTCTTCCTAGTTTGTGTGGCAAAACAAATGGGAAAGGAATGGAGCCTTTAAGCATTCTTTTCTAGTTTGGAAATTCTATGTCATGTACAACTATAAAAGCTATTGAGTCAGGGCTAGAGATGGCTCAAAGGTTAAGAGCACTGGCTGTTCTTCCAAAGGTCCTGAGTTCAATTCCCAGCAACCACATGGTTGCTATAGTGGAATCTGATGCCCTCTTCTGGCATAAATACATACATTCAGATAAAGAACTCATATACATAAAATAAATAAATCTTTAAAAAAAGCTATTGAGTCACCTCTGTCATTATTAGTTTCCTACACTCAAGACAACAATCTATAGCACAGTCTGAATACCAAAACCTTAGAACATTTACTGGCACTCTTAAAGAAAATACATTGGGGAAATCTACTATTTTACTTGAACCAAAATTTTTCATTTTCCAAACCACTAGGTTTTAAATCTGTGAAAGCTCAGAATTCCTGACTCAGCCTTGTTAATCTAAAAAAACAAAAGAAAACAAAAAAAACAAAATTATGTATCTTTATACGCTACTAAGTCAGGGCGTGGCCATCGAAACACCCTTTCATCAGTCTTCCATATGCACAGCCGTACATTTCCTGAGCAACAATCACCACAATCCCAAAGGTTTTTGCTGTATTCTAACAAGTACAGCTTTGACATCACAGTCACCAAGAATGCACAGGCCAGAATTCTGCATGAGAAGACTGCTCTATTTTATTCACTTTAGCTTAATGAATGTGTTTGCATACATAATCAAAATGTGGAATACAGCCCTGCTGATCACCAGATTACTGCTATGCTAAACCACAAAGTAAATACTCAGGATGGCAAA
Organism: Ondatra zibethicus; assembly: GCA_004026605.1. Lineage (NCBI taxonomy): Eukaryota > Metazoa > Chordata > Mammalia > Rodentia > Cricetidae > Ondatra > Ondatra zibethicus. Next base: position 39,897 of record PVIU01001046.1, on the reverse strand, counting down.
GACCATAGCAAATATGGAGCAAAGCTTTTTTAATGAATCATTTCATTGCTGTTTGAATACCAGCAAGGTAAACAATCCCCCTTTGCCATTTTAAAGGTACTTTCCATTAATACAATAGCTTCTGCTCAAATATGCAAAGATCAGGAAAGCCAAACAACTTACATTTAAAGTAGTAGTTCTACAGCCTTTAATATAACAATTAAAAGGTGTCTTACAAGATATTTGAGGCTAGAAACCTATTTCAAGAACTAAAAGCTTTTTTTTAAAAAAAATATTATATATACAGTGGTCTGCCTGCATGTATGCGTTCATGCCAGAAGAGGGCACCAGATCTCATTATAGATGGTTGTGAGCCACCATGTGGTTGCCAGGAATTGAACTTGGGCCTCTGAAGAACAAACAGTCAGTGGTCTCAACCTCCCAGCAATCTCTTCAGCCCCTAAAAGCTTTTTAAAAATGTTCAAAACTGCCGGGAGGTGGTGATGCACAACTTTAATCACAGCACTCAGGGAGGCAGAGGCAGGTGGATGTATGTGAGTTTGAAGCCAGCCTGGTCTACAAAGCGAGTTCCAGGACAGGCACCAAAGCTACACAGAGAAACCTTGTCTCAAAAACAAACAAACAAAAAAGCTCAAAACTGATCTGACAGAAAAGCTTTCCAAATAGCTGGCTATTCTCAATTAGACTACAAAATGTTAGCCCAACAGAACTTGTAACATATACCGTACAAACCTGAGAACCTAGGAATGAGGCGGGCTATGCTGCATGCAAAGTGCCTGTCCTTCTAACCTAACAGCTTTCCGGGGGGACTAAGAGACGAGGGTGTATAGCTGATGGAAGGCAATTAAGGGAGTGATGAAGCAATTGCCAGATAATTTCACCTACTTGAATACAAAGACTATTTTCACTAGCAGAGCAGGAAAAAATGGGTTCCCTCGGCTACCAACACTGGCACAGCATACCTCTGTGTGCACCAAGTGATGTCAAGGGCTTCTTCTTTACACATACTAAGTCTAAAACAACTAAGTCCACAAATAGAGAAAAGGCTAGAGCCTCAATTCTTACTGGGAGACCTTTTCTATAAAGCAATAAAAATGTTCCTTTTAGAAGAGACTAGTTAGTATTAAAGGTCTTGAAATATATGTGTGCATGTCTGTTTGTATGGATAGATAGATAGATAGATATACATGTATGTACACACACACACACACACACCTTTTCAAGAAATTGGGCACAGCCTGTGTACTGTTATGTCAGAGAGGCTGAGGGAGGAGATTTCCTAAGCCCATAAGTTTGGAGCCAGCCTACATGATACATCAATCACAAATAAGGGAGACTGGAGCGATGGCTCAGTAGTTAAGAGCAGCGGGTGCTCTTCCAGAGGTCCCAGGTTCTATTCTTAGCACCCACCTGATGGCTTGCAACCATCTCTACCTCCAGTCTTAGGGGATCCAGTGCCCTCTTCTGGTTTTCACTGGTACCAGGCACACACATGGTGTCCAGATACTGGCAAAACAGTTATATATATATAAAACATAGTTTAAAAAAAATACAAGTAAGGATTTGAAAATATGGATCTCAGTTGGAGGACACTTGCCTGTCATACATGTAATCCTAGGTTTGATTTTTCAGAACAGCAAAGTAAATAAATTTAAAAAGTAAAAGCTAAACAAAACAAAAAAACCAACAAAAAAACAAAACTCAAGATCAGAAAAACAAGGAGCAGAAAGTAACAGTGTACAAGAGGACTAAAGGGAAATCTCTCCATTTCCTAAATGAAACAGCGGTATTTTAAAGACATCTGTGAGTGCTATCAAAATACCTTCCAGGAATGCCCCATGACATGTTTGATTTTTGAATGGTGCTCTCACTAATCAATACAGGAAAATAAGGCAAAGAGTCTTCTCAACACAATTCCTTCCCATAAAGATCACTGATTTCTTTAACCATTCTGGGTCTAGATCCAGAGAGCAGATTTTGGAAACTGGTGGCTGGTAGAGAATCACTTCTAAGCTACCCACACACACGAAGATTCGCCCCACTTAGTAACTAAACCATGATGGCCGACAACACGAGAAGACAAATTACCTCTGATAGCAGCTCCTTGGCTAGTCCTACTCACCTGAATGGCTGCAAAGGCCAATGCTGCCCAGATCACATGCATCAGGATCTCTTGTAGCTTCTTCACGACTAGAGCCTCACATCCCTGCAACAGACAGCTCGTTAGACCTGCTCTAAAAAGAAAGCTGCACACACACACATTCCTACTCATTGACAGCAATGGAAATGACAACAACTGATGATCACAGCAACTTATAATGCACAATCAAAACAAAAGACAACACACTAAAATATTTATAGTGAAACAAAATGCCATGACAATCAAGTAAAAAGACTGAAAAGAAGCCCAGGACAGTGACTAGATAGTAAAAAACAGTTCAAACTCACCTCGGCGTAGAGGTCAGAGGGGTTGGCCAGGCTGCCATTGCAGCTTTTGGCGGTCTCTTTGCAGCAGCTAAGAGGAACACTCTGGTTTTTTGTTTCTTTGAACCAATCTGTATTTTCCCAGTCTGAATAGTTATGAATTCCACAACAGTGCAACTGGATAGGAGAGAGATTCCTTAGGTAACGCTCTGTGCACTACAGATCTTTAACAAGCTACTCCAGAGCAGTGATCTCAGCAGAGCTTTCTACAGTGAAGAACACGCTTCATCTGTACAGTCCAACATGGAGCCACTAGCCACCTGAAGATGAACTGAGCACTTAGAAATGGTTAGTGTGACTGAAGAAGAGGGCAGAAGGGGAAATGATGGATCAAGATGCATGATGTGAAAGACATACAGAGTAAAAAGAAGGAAAAAAGGAAAAAAAGACTTTTAAAAAAAATTTTGTGTATGTGTGTGGATATGGGCATGCAAGTGCAGGGAACTATGGAAGCCAGGTGCCAGATGCCCTGGGACAGGAGTTAGGGATGGTTGGAAGCTGTTCCCATGAGTGTAGAGAACCAAACTTAGATTCTCTGTAAAACAGGACATGTTCCTAACCATCTGAACCATCTCTCAGTCTCCAAATACTCATACCTCACATGTTACAATATCCAGCTTTGAGTTAAATATCATTCCCAATGGCAAAATGCTTAAGTTTTATTTGAAATGTGTGCGACTTAATTTAAGAAAATAAAGCTATATATATAAATAGTTGAAACAAGACTGGCAAAAGCAATAAACTTGGAGGCAGAGTTGGAGGAACACCCTCTCTTACAGCTGTGGAGGTAAACACAGTCCACATACACAGAAAGAGAAGAACTAGTTTCTGTGGACTCAGGCATGACAACCTTCAAGGAAGCTTACCTGTCTCTGTACATAGTCAATAGCACGGCTGGCGGCATCGGGGTTGGTCCCATTGTAGGTTTTATATACTTTCTGAATGCTTCGATCAACTTCATTCTCCACCTGCATCAAAAGAAAAGATTCCATCCCTCGAAAATACTGCTTAAAGTAACATCAGTCAAGGTTACAACTACAATCCCTAAGTAGCATGCTTCTAAGTTGCCAGAGTTCTCTATACATTTACAGTAAGAAAGAGACTTCCTGTTCCAGTTAGATTCAAACTAGCAGCAAACAGTCAATCTATTAAATCACACAGGTTAATAGCTTTTGAAAAGACTACGCAAAAGAGGCTAACAAAACAAACCACTCGAAAGGGACAAAGCAACTGTGTGTTGGGGAGATGCCCCACATGTGGATGTCAAATATCTACAAAAATAATAATAGAATCTGTACTCAGTTATATCAAGAACAGAAGTTTTATAAATAAATGCTAATTAATTTTAGGTATTTTAAAGCAGTGTCTTCGCTGAAATAAGCCAAAAGAAAATGCTGACTCTGGCCAGATGAAGCTGTTCTACACCACCTGAAAAGCTTAAGCACCTTTCAAAGCCCCGTGTGCGTACAGTGAACAACATACCTTTGCTCTGTACACGTATCCCAAAACCACAACAACAACTTCTGTGACAAAAACCAAGAGCAGGATGAAGACAAACTGTAAAGAAACATCATTGGAAATTAGGTAGAGATTTTAAAAAATAGTTGTAAATTTTTTCTTGATTAAAAGAAAAGTATATGGGACAACCTCTAGAAGTTTAAAGCATGTGTTCACTCTGGTGTGGCTTTAAGAGCCAAGGCATCTACATCTACAGAACTTTGCCCTCAATTCAGGAAAGAGGACCAGATGAAATAGCCCCATGGTCTGACGTGTGGTGAATGAAGGGTTATAACTTACTGTGGCAAGCCCACAGCGGCTCTCCCGGATCGTAGCACAGCAGCCAATTAGGCCAATAATAAAAAGCAGGGCTCCTACGGCTATGATCACCACAGCAGGGAAGAGCGTGTACACATCCTCAAAGAAGTGGTCATAGTCGTCGTACGTGATGAAGACATAGGCTCCCACATAGCAGAGAATACCAGCTGCCCCCTATAAAAGCAAATGGAAACCTAGCCTGAGTACCATCACAGCAATTTTCCTACTCTTGCTTGGATTAAAGTCATTGTCTTTGAATGTGTCTTGTGTATCCCAGCCTTAAATTCAAGGTCATCCCTGAATCCCTAAGGATGATGTGGAATTTCCGCTCTTCCTGCCTCCTCTTTCAAGCATGGGCACATCACCTCAGTGTAGGTGGTGCTGGGGATCTAAGCCAGGGCTTTTCTCACGTTATACATTCTACCAACTGAGCTATAATTGAGATTTCCCATAATCCTTAAATCAGAAAAGCTAAAGCATTCTTTGTTCATTAATAAAAATGCTTTTGTTGTTGTTGCTGTTTGAGACAGGGTTTCTCATTATTGCCCTGGTTGTCCTGGGACTCACTCTGTAGACCAGGCTGGCCTCGGAACTCAGATCCACCTGTTGGGATTAAAGGCATGAACTACCACCCCAGCAAAATTCTTTACTACATAAAGTTGCAAATTTTCTAATTCTCATCTATTTTCACTAGAAAAAACATAACTTGAATAAATAGCAATGACAAGAATGCACTTAAACTGTATTCTAAAAGTAGAGACAACGGACAGAGTTAGGGCTTGAGCCCAGGCAAAATACACCCCCAAAACTCTCTATTTAGCTTTCTTAGAAAAGTATTAGTAAACATGAAACCCAAAATATGCTATCCTAGAGACTGAGACAGTAAAGCAAAAAGTCCAGGCTCAGGCACACTGCAAACTTTCTCCACCTACCTATTCTTTAGAAACACACCCCTCAAACTTTTGTGTGAGCAAAATCACCCAAGGAGCTCATTAAGCTGCCGGTTTTGACTCTGCCGTCTCAGAGGGTCTGAGATTCTCCATTTTTAGCAGGTTCCCACCAGTGCGGCGGCTACACTTGGAGTCATGGGTGCTGAACACTTCCGGGGAAGGTGAGCACAGAAAGCCTTAGTCCAGCTCCAGGCCCCTTCTCCAGGGCACTTTCATACATTCTCTAGCACTTTTGGTTTATTAGCACTGGGCCCAGCTCTGTGCTTACTGCTACCTGCATGCAGACAAAGAGGCACAGAGTGCAGGGCTATGCTAAACTGTTTGTTCTAAGGAGCAGAACTTACAGAGCTGTCACACAGTTGTGATTACCTCACCTGTGAAAGAAAAATCTTCAAACTAGCAAACCACTTCCACAGTTAACATTAGAGATTCCCACTCAATCCTCTGAACCTGAAAACTCAGTTCAGTTCTGTAGTTTTATTAGGTTCAGTATGTCTGAACATCACAGGTCTCTCTTCTTATAATACATCACTACAATCACTGTCAGATCTGGAAAAAAGAATATCCCAGTAACTTGATTTATGCACGTGCACACACGCACGCACACACACATGCACGCACATACACACTGAATTTTTTTAATGTAAAGAAACTTCAGGCAGTACTCTTGGTACTGCCTCGCCCACCACCCTATTGTATACTCAGTAAACTATTTTTCTTTTCTTTTTTTAAAAACAGGAATACCTTATAAAATTTTTCATAATTGAATTAATGTACTAAAAATAATAAATGTGAATAATGGAGACTTTTTTTTTAGATCATCTCTCGTCCACTGCTAGTTTTCTTCTCTTTCCCCTGGCTGCTCTTTTCTCACTCTCATGACGGATTCTTCAGCTCCAGGGTGCTGTCACACTTCCTCATTTCTGCCTCAAATCCAGCTAACTTGCACTCAGTCTCTTTACTGCACCTCAAAGTCACCTTACTGCAGCACTCGTCTTAACCTAGACTACCCTGACTCTTAATCCCTGACTCTACCCCGGCCCTTTATATGTTCTTTGTGAGAATTACTATTAAAAATATGAATAGGGCAAGGTATAACGTGCAAATTTTAATGATTTAAACTGTTTTGTCTCTACATTCTGAAGACTCCATAACCCTTCATAGACTATAATAATATAAAACTGATAAACACATCTCTTACTTTACACCTCTGCTGCTGTTTCACTGATTCGGATGCAGCTTTAAGGGTCACCACGTTCTCACAGAAGCCTTTCTAAACTATTCACCTTCATCCATTCTCTCACTGCCCCAAGCAATACAAACAGAGCATTTTTAACAATGTCTCAATTTAACTGCATTTCTTAATATACCTCCTGGGCACAAATTGTGTCTGTTTATCTTTCAGCCCTGCACCATATGTATCACTTCAAGCAGTGCCTGACATAAGCAAGTATCATGGAAGTTTACAGAGTAACCTTACCATACCCTCCACCTCCACGGAAAGGACAGGAGGCTTTAGCTGGTGTGCGTGGTTTTCTCACAGCACAGTCAATGCTCAGTTTTCAGTTCATTACTCAAATACAATTGGTATCTAATTGCACTTACTAGACTCCAATGGGCACCACCCCTAGAACAGAGTGTAAGTCACAGTCAGTAGTCTACCATTAAACAATGCTACTGGGCCTGCTGGAATTCACACCTACATATCTGCTTTTAGAGTACACTGTGAGATGAGAAAAAAAAGATGAGGCTTAACAGTTTGGAAGTATGTGGACTCTGTAACAAAGTCTTATTAAAGCACTCTCAACTACACGTGTATGTTATATAGTCACAAACATATATATACATATATGTGTATATATATATAATAACATGTTTTACTAAAGCAAATAATTCAGTCTTTAAACATGAATTAATCAAGTTGTGCCCACTGCTTTCACTAAACAAACTTTAACAAGAACTGCTCCTACAGAGCTATTTCTTAAAAGGCTTGTGGGGAGGGTAGGTGTGGTGGCCATGCTTTAAGCCCAGCACCCAGGAGGCAGAGGCAGATATGTTTCTATGAGTTCAAGGACTGCCTAAATCTACACAGTGGTTCAAGGCAGGTCAGGGCTACAGTGAGACCCTGCCTCAAAAAGAAGGGGTGGAGGCTGAGTGGAAATTGTGGCATACATCTCAAAAACAAAACAAAAAAGTTTAAATGAAAATGAAATCTGGGAGGTGGCAGTGACTGGAGAGAGAGTTGCACACTACTTTCCAAGGACCTGAGTTCAGTTCCTGTCACCCACATCTCCAAAGGATCCAACATCCTTTTCTAGACTCTGCAGGCCTGTGCACTCATGCTCATATGCTCACCCCACCACCCTCAATATAATAATAAAAACACAAATATTGTTTTAAAGTGAGTTCAGCCCTAGAGTGATACTCAATGGTTAAGAGTACGCACTGTGCTTCCAGAGGGTAATGTAAGTCTGTCCCAGGATCCATACTGGGCAGCTCAAAACTACCTATTACGCCTGTCCCTGTCCTGGGCCATCCAGGACCCTCTTCTGGTCTCCACAGACAACCACATCTACATGTATGTGCACATACAGCACAATTAAAAGTAAATCCCTGGGCTGGAGAGATGGCTCAGCAGTTAAGAGCACTGGCTGCTCTTCCAGAGGACCCGGGTTCAGTTTCCACGTGGCAGCTCACACTGTCTGAAACTCTAGTTCCAGGGGGTCTGACGCCCTCTCACATACACAGGCAGGAGAAACACCAGTGCGCATAAAATAAAAATAAATCTTAAATAAGTAAAAATTAAAAATAAATCTTTTTTTACTTTTTTACATTAATCAATTGTGTCATCAAGTCCAGCTAGTAAATGAAGTTTTAACCTAGATAAACCTGAATCAAAATATAATAAGAGGATAATACATACTCAAAAATATACATCACAGGGCACTGAGGAACCCTTGCATTTTAGAAACAAAATGAGTTTTTAGCCTAAAGAGATTCCTATGAAACTCACACTTAGTACAGCTGGGAATGGGCCAAGTGAAATGTCTCTTGGGCTCCGACCAGAGTGAGGCAGGCACTCATGAAACTACGGACAAGAATGTAGGAAAACAAACCAGAACTAGACACAGCAAACCCAATGGAAGGCAAAGTAGGCGATCCCACTTGTAAATACAGCTTATTGTCTGAAAGATGACAGATGACTCAGTCTGTGCTGGAAATCATTCAACAGGCAATGTTCACAGGAGAGGAGACTGTAACAGTGTCTTTTTCAACATCAGTAGGAAGTACAGTAACAGACACACCAAGTAACACTGTGCTCACTGAGAGGACAGCATAAACAGGGTGCTTGTCTCTTCTAAATGATGTTGAAAACAGAGTAGCTGTTCATTTCAAATAGTGGCTGAGAAAACTACACAGTTCTAAGTATCCTGCCATAATGACACCCATCAGCATAAAAAAAACAAAAATAAAAGATAGTCAAATGAGATAAATAATAATTTGCATGGTCAGTTCAGGGAAGAGCATAAATAATTCTTACTAATGATGGGACCTGGCAGCCACTCTGCAGTGAGGACATCAAATGCAGACACCATTTGAAAAGCTACATAAAATTAAAAGGTGAGCTTGGTTAAATCCCGTTTGCCGGGCAGTGCCGGGATTGGACCGGACCAGGGCCTTGCCAGCAAAGCAGATGCCGGGGAGGGAGGGATGGAGGGAGGGATGGAGGGAGGGATGGAGGGAGGGATGGAGGGAGGATGGAGGGAGGGATGGAGGGAGGGAGGGGGAGAAGCAGTAGTGCAGGGCACTGTGGAACATGGAAGCCGCTGAGAGAATCTGGGCCTATAAGGAGGATTTGTGCCAGGGCACTGTACTAAAAATAATCATCCTTTTTACAAAGTACAGGGAAATTTAGGGGAAAGGCTGAGGTTTTTGGAAAAAAACCATTCTTTTACTTTGCCCATGTTTTAAATTAAGTCACAGAAGTGTTTTCCTGTTAACTGCACTGTTCCTCTATAAACTGAGCTCTTACAAGTTTCAAAAGTGTGACACTAATTCTATCCTTTTAATTTTCTCTACATCTACACAAGTGTGAATGTGTTCAAGTAAGAAATTTCACTCTTACATAACATTGCTGTCTTGATGTCTACTAACCAAGGTTCGTGTTTTTTGTTATTAGTGGGGGGTTAACTCAACTCTCTGGCAGGGACAAAAAAACCCAAATGAGCCAATAAAATCCTAAAACCCACAGAACTATTCTCTCATTGTCATCAAGCACTCTAAGACCTACCTCTGTAAACTGGCAACTTAAAACTAAATAGACCTGTTTAAAATTGGGAGATAAAATTGTTCTGTTGCCAGTTTACCCACATGGAAATTCAGAGCCGTGACAATGGAAGCATCCCACAGAACATGCTGAATGAGTATGATGCAAAAAGAAGTCACTCCGAGGGCAAGGTGTGTCAGAGACACAGTGATCATGTCTACTACCATGGCAAAAATGGATCAATATAGATCAGAGCAGGGTCTATCTTAACTTCATTGACCTCAAAGCTCAGGGCCTAACGATTCTGCTTCCCTGTATAAATTGCTCCTTTGTTGCTGGGGTTTTCTGAACTGCCCAGTTCCTACAATTGTTAAGTCCCAAAGAAATCACACAGAGGTCTACATTAATCATAAACTGATTGGCTTCTTATTAACTCTTATAACTTACATTAGCCCATTATTCTAGTATATGTTAATCACATGGCTCAGTACCTTTTTCAGCGGGGCAGTCACATCTTGCTTCTTCTGTGGCGGGCTCACAACTGCAGAGGAAGGGGCTTCCTCCTTCTCAGAATTCTCCTGTTCTCCTTGACCTGCCTCTACTTCCTGTCTGGTTGTCCCGCCTATACTTTCTGCCTGGCTACTGGCCAATCAGTGTCTATTAAAAATATAATTGACAGAATACAGACCATGGTCCCACACCATCAAGTCTACCTTAGAAATCATAAAATCTTTGTTCTATTCAGGCTTACTCTGATAAAATGGTTCATGTCACTAAGCATAATTATTCCTCTACTAAGTCTTAACGTATTTCATTTATTCTCTTGCCATCTTTCCAAAAACAACAACAATAAAAAGACTATTCCAAAGACACTCAACCCTCTTTCAGAAATCAAGACTACTTCTACACAAGATCATGTGAAGCTACTACGACAATGACATAATTTTCTATTTGACAAATTGGTCAATAAAGAAGTAAAGCAGGAATCAACGTATACCAGAGGGATTATAGAAAAATACAAAAGTTATGTTTTGGAAAACAATCCACAACACATATCAACTTCAGCATTTCTATCTAGTAACATCGCTTCTAGGAATTGTACATTTGTCAAAACACCATCACAAAATGTCAACAGCAAAAGCAAGAACCCAAAGCCTAAGGGCATGCTTGCATTATAGCCTTGAACACTGAAAATAGAACGTAGTATATGCATTAGTATAGTGCATTAAGGGGAAAACTACGTATTTTAGCATCAAAATATTTTAAACAAAAAGCTGATATTGTCTGAGAGATAAAATTATGAGTATTTAGTTCTAATATGTTTAAATATTTCATATATATATATATATTCACACACTCGCAGACATATATTTAAAGTTATGTCTGAAATTCAGACCATACTGTTTGGTTTTCCAGATTACTTCTTAGATCTGTCTGTCTTTAAACATATGAACTAGTTCTCTCTTCGTTCCCACACTTTAGGTATCTGTCAGCTGCTCCCATTTATCGCTGTTTTAGGTCTGACTTTGACTCAGCCTTTGGATGTTTTCTGATGGATACTTCTTCTGGCACACATTCTTTATATTGCAAAAAAAAAAAAACTTTCTCAAAGCCTACTTGGATTGCAGTGTCAAGCTACTTTTGCAATCAATATCACTGACATCATTGCCACTATTCTTAAATATTTTAATTCTCTTAAATTGTTATTTTGATGACATTAAAAAGAACATGCTCCTCAATTCTACTGTATTTTTACTTTTCATTTGGTCTTTCATACTCATTGTTGATCCAATTAATTCAGTGTATGCCTACCTATCAGTTGAAAGTCCCACAGTTCAGACAGCAATGAAACTGGAGACAGACTAAAGACCTCAGACAATTCTGAGGCCAGCTGTAAATCAAGGAGTTTGAACTTGTGTTTGAGACCTTTAGTTGCCCCAGCCCACTCTACCTGTAAAAAGTCAGTTATTTTAGGAGTCTGGAGTGCTTAAGCTTTATCATGTTAAAGTCTAGCTATGTGTTTAAACCAGTAGCAGCAACTATGTAAAATACATGTCAACTATAGTCTCCTTAAATTAAAAACAAATACATAAACATAAAATTTTCTCATCTATTGAATGTTAAGCTACTTAAAAGGGTGTGAGGACAGAGAGGAGGAGCAGGAAGAAAAGATTTTATCAAGCTAAATAGAACTTTTATCATGAGAAATTGACAATTTATAGTTGTGAAATCTGTTAAGTATATGTTTACTAACAATGAAGATCACATCTCTGAAGAAAGACCCATCCACAGATATAAATCTCTGGATGGGTCCAGAGAGAGGAAACTTGGTTAAGACTCCCTCCCCTCTCCCACTAGTTGAGCAGCAGAAACTACCTTGTGCTCCTGATGTAGGCAGGGCAGCTAGTATACCACTGCTGAATGACTGCATGATTCTTACACTGTACCTCTTTGGAGCCAAGTAAATGTTTATGGGATTTTCTGGGGAAAAACAAAACAAAAAACCTTAACTAGAGTCAGATTTTATGGCATAAATTCATTAAAACACTTCAAAGAACAATAAATATTCTAAAAGATAAGCATTCTTTTGGGGTTGTTTATTTTTCAAGACGGGGTTTCTCTGTGCAGCCCTGGCTGCCCTAGAACACTATATGTTCTGAACCAATAGCATGAAGCATAATCTATATGTTCTTATTTGGTAATTTGAACATGCCAAGTATACCCTGGATTTATGATCTAGCTAATCTTCAGTTCTGAATTCCCTCACCTCTTACAATCACCTCCAAACTGGCTTCTTATATTCCACACTTAGACAACCTTCTGCCAACCTCAAGTGGCCACCAGATCACATCCACATCACCTTGGCTTAACTTTGTGGTATTTTTCCCATTTGTCTTCAATCTCCTGTCTTGCTCCCCTTGAAAGTTCTCTAAGAACTTTTCTGCAATAACAGGTGTGCAAATGTTCATATTTGCTTAATAAAGCAATTTTCCTTAGTTATATACATCCACACAGGAAGTATGCTATTTTAAAAGCAGGACACATTTTATACAGTTTACCATCTTTCCACAGGGGTTACCTCAGATGAATAGGTCATGCTAGCATAAGCAGGGGACATTCTGGACAGACATCTCCCTACTCCATGAGTTGTTTGAGAGTGACTTCTCAGTACAGATGAAACACCAGACGAAACAGGCACACAAGGTTAGAAAGTCTACCAGCATGGACAAAGCTTTCTCTTACAGCCCCTGTAACGCCTAACATAAATATGTGCACAGTAAATACCAGCCGGATGGTTTTTATGATAGGGTAGATAAAATAATTTGTGTAACCACAGGGCTGGATTAAGTACCTAATAACCTACCAGAATAAAAGTGTAGTATTAGACATTATTAAGGGCTGTGGAGATGGTTCAGGGTAAAGGGCTTGCTACACAGGCCCTCCTAGGTATGACTCTCCAGAATTCAAGCAGAACTGGCAAAGCCCTGGTGCTCTTTTGATGAGATGAGTTGCTGGATTCCAGGAGCTCGTGAGATGCTAGTGTGACATACACAATGGCAAACAACAAAAGACCCTGTCTCCAGCAAGGTGGAAGAAGACTGACATCTGAGGTTATCCTCTGACCTCCACACGGGTGCACAGGATACAATCATGTGTGCTCATACATGAACTCACACCAAAAACAATAGGGTTTGCTAAACTAAAATTATTCATTTCAATACGTTTCATATGAAGTCTCCTGGGTCAGATCAAACAACTTAGTAAATTAAGACTCCTGCCTGACCTTGGTACAAAGGTGGATACTTTACCAACAGGCATAACAGCCTTCAAAATATAGCTTTTTACCACAACCCATATAACCTTTAATAGATGCTCATGAACCAAGCACTAACACACTTATATTTAAAGCTTTATTACTCTACAAAAACAGAAGATTTGGAATCCGGAAAGATAGCTCAGCAGTTAAGAGCACTGGCCGCTCTTCCAAGACCAGAGTTCAATTCCCAGCACCCACACCGCAGCTCACAACCATCCTTAACTTGGTATTGGACATCTTCTTCTGGCCTCCACAAGCATCAGGCACAAAAGTGTACAAATGTACATGCAGGCAAAACATCCATACAAAAATTTTTAACTTTTAAAACGTTTTAATGTTGCATTGCCATTAAAAAAAGAAAAATCTAAGACACAAATTGTATGTCCTTTTCACTTGTCAAAAGTTATCATTTAAGCTATAAACCCCTAATGGCCTGGGGATTTGCCAAAGAGCAGAATTTTTGAAATAGCTGTTTCAGGTCAGTGCTACCAAGTGTGACTACCTTTGTTCCATCTTCAGGACCCATATGGTAGGAGGAAACAACTCCTGACTTACACGAGGTTGTCTTCTGACCTACACACACACACACACACACACACACACACACACACACACACACACACACACACACACACACGTACGCATGTTGTAGCATCATACTGATGATCACGTGCATGCACACACAAACATACAAATAAGAAGAAAGCAACAGTCTCTCTTTCCAGAGATACAACACCCCAAATACACTAAATCTACATTAATAGTTTTGGCAGTCAAATTGTTTAAAGCCTAAGTACTGGCATGACTATTTCCATATCTCAGTCCACTGGACAAACTGCCAAAGGAACCAGTATATCAAGATATAAGGTTCTGCCAAAGCAATTAAACTTTTAACACCTACCAAGGGTCAGCCAGTACCAACAGTGAGAGGCAAGTGTGAGCAAATTGCCCAAGGAAATCTAAACTTGGTAAGCTTGATGTGTTCTGTCTGTGAAGAGGATCCTCATTCTTCCAGTTACACATTTCTAGTTATTATAGGGAGGGAGGGATCACCTATAAGAACACCCTCAATATAAAGGGAAGAATGTATTACAATTTCTCAAGATGAAATCTGTTAACAATTCAATGTACTTCCTCCTTCATGACTTAAAACTCTTAAACAGAAGAGCTGAAGAGTATAGTTCAAGTGGTACAGTTTCTAACAATGCGGAAATTAGTACATTTTTAGAGAAAAGAGCCTCTAAAATGGCCTAACAACCATTGTCCCTGAGCCTCATGCCCTTTCCAAATCTGTTCAAGTGACAACTTCCTCCAACACCACAGGCTCTAGCAATGGTTCAGCCGCCTGGTTTTGAACACAGGCCCTACCACGTCTTGGGTGTGCTCCCTCAGCTCCCCAAGCTTTAATGCCCCCATCTGTAACACACACGGCAATACTCCCAGCTAAATGACACTCGTGTAAGCTCCTATACGATGACGGGCAAGCAGGAGGCACTGAGCATTATCAGTACTGCCAGATTCCAGGTTTGCCTACAAGCCAATACTGTCAGGAGGTGTGCCTAAATACTGCTGCCTGCACCACACCATGTATTTTCTGCTCACCTTCCTTCTCAAAGCTCACAGAAGTGTTTACTATTACTATCTCAGATAAAGGTATACTACATTAACAATATGATGTTGGCCTCAGCAACACTCACTAAAATAACTTTCACTCTAGTGAATATACTTATACAATTTCCAAGGATTCATAAGCAAGCACTCAGAATTAGTAATTAACTGGTATTATATATGTTGCTATATAATAAATAATATTTTTTGACTAAAGAAAATGGCTCTGTATTTCCAGTGTTTTCTCACATTAACACAACTAGGCTCTGAGTGTGGTTGGCCTAGAATTCACCTAGTAAGTATTCTTCAAAACCAAGTAGTTACTTCCATAAGCTCCAAAGGAATTATTATGGACACAAATATCCATAGTAACTGAGGTGGATACAAATATCCACCTCAAGCCAGGTGTGGTGGCCCTCACTAATCCCCGTACTTGGAGGTGAAGGCAGGTGGATCTCAGTGAGTTGGGAGGCCAGCCTGGTCTACATTTAAAAAAAAAAAAGTTTCTGTCTCTTAAGTTCTTAGGTATCTCATTAGCTTCAAAGTGTTTTTCATTTGGGGATCTCTAAAAATATATTTTTCCTCTTTAACAGCCATGTAATTTAAAGGATCAGGAACATCTGTTCTAAATTGGAAAAGAAATCTCAGAAATCCCAATGCCACGCAGGTGATTTCAAGTAGTTCAGTCTGAGTCTCAAGATGCGTCTCCTGCACAAACAACCGCAGAGCTAGGGTCCTCGTTATCCGGAATAGCCTAATTAGCGGCCGGCAGTCAGGATAGGAAAGGTTGTATTCTTTGTTAGGGGCAAGAGGAATAGGAAGACTCTTGCCAGAATAAGTGTGCATATTTTCCAAGGTAGGCGCTGAATTCCAGGAATGGGGGTGGGGTGGGAAATGATGATATACTAAAGTACGGTCAGTGGAATTGTTCAAAAAATATTCTGGGTACTGTGGACAGAGAAAACTGCCCAGGGCAAGTGCTATAATGAGACCAGCCTGAGGACATGAGGGTCAGCTGGGTCCCAAATCGCCAGTAGTGTGCCCAAAACTACTAATGACTCGGAAAACACCCAACACTAGGAAGTGGGTTGTACTACACTACAAACTCTCCCTTACAGTATCGGGCAAACAGGCTGCACCCTGTTCTGCTGCTGAGCTGTTCTGTGCTAATTTTTAAATAAAACAAAAAAGATGTGATGGAGGATATGCTTAAAAAGACTTTTCCTGGTGCAAAGTCCAGAATTCAAGAGGTAGAGTCAAGGAACAACAGGTTACTACAAAACCCGGGCTGAGATAAGGGCCTGACCACAAGATAGGTCGGCTATAAACACTTCCCTAGGGCACTACGGCAAAAAAAGCAACCTTTTATAAAAAGTGAGTTCGTTGCTTTAAAAATCTCGTGGCCGCTGAAACACTTTAAAGGCTTTATAACTGCTGGCTACCCATCCCCGCGATGGCAATTTTCTTGATTAAAGAAATGCTCTTGCTGTCTCAGGCTGAATCCTTTCAGTTTTCTGCGCTGGTTACCAGCCTCCCAACTCTTCTACACAAAGAGCTCTAAGCAGAAATTCCTGGCCCAGGACTCAACCGGCGTCCCCGGTCGTAGCTGCTACACGACTCCGGGACTGCCACCGTCTCTAAGAGGGCTCAGACAAAGACAGTGGAACCCGACTCACTGGGGAGTGTCCCATTTCAGGCCTGGCATCCCATGAGCCAGCCGACCGTGGCGACCCGCGAAACCCTGGCACAGTGCCAGCAGGCCCGAGTGTCCGATCCCTCCGGTCTGCACCGTCCTGACCTCCGTCGGGACAGGGAAAGACCCCACCAAAGGGCAACCAGGGCCGCAGGGCCCAGGCGAGCCCTCGGCTGGCTCCCGCGCCCTCCGGGTCCACCCGCTCCGCGCAGAGGCCTCCCGGGGCTGGGGCCACCCGTCAGCTCACCCAGAAGATGAGGTTGAGGAAGACCAGCACGGTCTTGGAGGAGGTGATGCCGCACTGGCCCATGGTGCCGGCGGAGGCCCGGCTGGGCGAGCGGAGCGGAGCGGCGCTCACCGAGCGAGCAGGCAATGGCGGCGGCGACTCGGCTGAGAAGTGCTGGGCCTGAGCCGCGTTCCCGCAGACCCCCGCGCCGCCGCGCACCGCCCCAGCAAGCACCTCGCGGCTGCGTGCCGCCCGCCGCAGCCCCCCTAGGCCGTTCCCAGGCAACCGGGCCTCGCGTCTGCGGCCGCTTCAGCCAATCGGCTCTTCTTAAAGGAGCCGACGCCTCGGAGTGCCTTTTTCTGGCCTCTGTCCGCGCTTGGGGGCAGATTCCTCTTTTGGGGAAATTCTGGTGGGCCAAACATCCCCCCCCTCCCTTGAGTTACTTTTACTAGATCAAATGATTCATAGACCACAGAACTCTGTCCTGTTAACTACTCTTCCCTAGAAAGACCCGAATCACATGGGGATTTTCGTGATCGCGTGATGCCTAAGCAGCACTCCATCTAAGTTGGGGAGAAATGCGGTGGACATCAATACATGTCTAGGGAGACTTTAGTATGCCAGAAGCTCTGCTAGCTCTGAGAAGTCATCAGAAAGAAGAAAACGCTGGCTCATTGGCAAGAAAGAAATGTTTGGGCAAGGCAGCCAGCCACCCGTTCAGCTCTATTCCGGGTAGTATACTTTGGACTGAGATTTGCAATTATAGATACATCTTCATACATGGAGACATTTTGCTATCTTCCCTCAATCTCGGATGAATCATAACAATTAACACCTTTTAGAAAAAAATTAGTGTGTGTGTGCCCGCGTTCACGCTCGCACCCGCAAACATCTCCCTGCATGGAGGTGAAGGTCAGAAAAAAAAAACAACTTGTGGGAATCAGTTCTTCTCCTTCCACCATGGGGATCCCTGTCATCAGGTTTAGTGGCAATGCCTCTGCCTCCACTGGGCCATCTCCGAAGGCCGCAATTAACACTGAGTGCATATCAGATTCTTTTAATTAATAGTTCATTGATACCACCACCCCTCCCCCAGCTTTAGATGACCAGTGCCACGACTGTCAGACCCCCTCCCCCAGCTTTAGTACCTGACTGTCAGACTAATTTTACCGGTCAGGTAATGAAGGCTTAGAAAGGATGCCAAAAATTGCTTACAGCCCTGCATCGAAGGGTGATCTAATGCAGAAGCCACCTCAGCCACACACTATTCCTTTCTGCCACAGTGCTGCACTTTTCTTGTTCAGGCTCCTAACTATACCTATTTACCTGTCCTTAATCATCTCTTTCCCTGTAGTGTCCCTGGTTCATCATTTTGCCCAGGAAGTCACAGGAATACCCAAACACCTCAGCATCCTGTTTCTATGCATCTTCACCAAGTGCACCTGCACTAGGTGAAGTGCACTAGGTGATGGCATTCCACAAATAAGCAAGAAGACAAATTTGTGTGCGTGTGGCTTTGAACCCAGGTCTCTGGAAGAATGGCCAGTGCTTTTAACCACTGAGCTATCTCTCCAGCCCACTCCGTACTTTTCTCCATACTGTTCTCTATGTCTATGAGCATAAGATGTGATGGTTTGATCAGACATAGAGAACAATATGGAGGGAACTTGAGAGATGGCTCAGTGGCTAAGAGTACTGTCTGCTCTTTCCCAGCACCTACATAAACAGCTCACAACTGTCTGTAACTCCAGTTCTAGGGGAATCCGGTACCTTCACACAGACGAGTGTGACATGTGGGAGCACACAATGCACATGAAATGAAAATAAATCATTAAAAAAAGAAAATAGTACAGAGTGACAGGTGTTGCTAAATTCCTACTCTGGGAGAGACATAAACAATATCTACCCCTCCTCCTGAGGCCCCAGTGACAAACCTGGGTACACCAGAGCCGGCATGGATGATGACTCCCCCACGGTTGAATAGGTGATGCCACCCTGGTCTTTCCCTAAGGCCACATGCAACTGAGGCAGAATTGCATACACTTGGTTGGAAGAAGCAACTGGATGCTCAAGTGAAGGTCCCATAGCCCTCCTGACTCCTCATTCTTTGAGGAAATGTCAACTGTCAATAAGTCCAACTTATAAATGAACATGGCTGATCTGATGAAGATGGAGATGGAGGAGATGAGGATGGAGGAGTCTGGCTCAGAGGATAGTCCTGTACAATAGGGGACACACTTAGAGGAGAGTACTCTGGGGGAGGAGCACCGTGTGATCATTTGGAGAACAGCCTAGAGATAGAAATGGCCAGTGCAAAGGCCCCAGGGCAAGAATTCAATCACTGTGCTCTAGAAAAGAAGGACCCCAGGGAGTCTAACATGCCGGAGGTCAGCACAGAGAAATAAGTCAGCAAGACCAGGTCACCAAGCTGTGTGTGTGGTTTTTCTGTTTTGTTTTAGTCAGGATCTCTCTATGTATACCTGGCTGTCTTGGAACTCTCTGTGTAGACCTGGCCCCAACCTCATAGAGATCTGCCTGTCTCAGATTGGATTGAAGGTGTGAGCCACTATGCCTCGGTCCAAGCTGTGAATTAAGAAAAGATGCTCCAATCTCTGAGCAGACTAATAACATCATCTGATTGAAAATTTTCAACTGCTATTGTTGCCACCCCATGCACATCCTAGTAAAAATTTAAGAGGAAAACTCTTGAGTTGCTGGTACACTTTGAATGTCTCTGATGCCCCAATCATCCACAAACAAACCCCTCCCTGTTTTACCCCTCCTGTTTCTCCTCCTTGCTTCAAACAACTCTGCTGCACTTTTCTGTCCTCAATCCATCCCTCCTAGTTCTCCAAGGAGGTTCCCCATCCATTCTCATTCCCATGCCTGTACCTTCATCCTATATTCTTCCCTGCGTCGTCTTTCCCTCTGCCCCAGTAGAATCGCCTGGGCCACACAGAAACACTTCATTAGACTCTTCCGGGTAGACATCAGGGAATCCCTCTTTAGAAGCACCCCATGCCATTCTGATATGCTGCTGAGTTGGTAAACACTGTTCTAAGTCCATAAGCAAAGCCATATCTCTCACATTTAAGAAACAAAACCTCACCTAACACTTGATTCTCTCACTCAGCCTCCCCCTCTGCCCTTCCCTAGGTCTCTTCCCGGAATTTCCCGAAAGGCTCACCCTGCCCAGTGTTTCTGACTTCCCTTGGTGTGAGATCACTTGGACTTCAATGTATTCAGATGCCGAGTCTGATTTGGGTTATACGTGCCGAACAACACCTAGGTGACATCGATGCAACTGGACCGTTCTCTGTAGCAAGTGGCTGTACATCTGGTTTTGACTCCCATGCTTCTAACTTATCTTTACACTGTGCTGTGCCATTGCCTCATAATGCCATGGAAATTGCCCTTGCCAGTGTTACCAGTTACGTATTACCTTCCTGGGAGGCAGCCGATTTGCCCCAGAGTTTGTCCTCACCAAAACCTGTCTTGAAATAGATTGCCTTCGTGGAAGTGCTGGGAGGCTGAGACCATTAAGAAGTAAGTCTTTACTAGGGATTTCTTTTGAGTGTGTGATGGTGGAGGCAGGGATAGACCCCGGCCCTTCCCATAGGCTGAATAAGTGTTCTGCCACCCTAGCCCTTATTTAGTTTTGAGACAGGGTCTCTTTAACTTACTCAGGCAGGTTTTGAACTCACATTTCACTTGGTTCAGCCTTCCCAGTAGCCGGGGTGACAGGACTATGGCCATCGAGAGGGATAAATACTTGTCTCTATGAACTGAGTTTTTGTCTCAGAGAGAGGCTGTGAGGTAAGCTTTGCTTCTGACAGCGCTCACCCTACTATTTCCTGTTGTGAGTTGAAAGAGCATGGTATCTGGGTAGAGGAAGGTGGATGTGAGGCCACCTGGTCTTGGATTCTCCCACCTCCACTGAGTCAAAACAAACTGCTCTGATTATGCGTGGGGGTAGACCAGCCCTCATGAGGCAGAGACAAGCGGAATTTTGTGAGTTCAAGGCCAGTATAGTCTATATAGTGAGTTTCCAGCCAGCCAGGACTGACTCCACAGTGAGATGCTGTTTCAAAAAAGAAAAAAAAGAAACATACAAAAAAAATCCACTTGTCTTCCTAATCAAATTGCCCAGGGCGGGATCCTATTCCAGCAGCAAATGTCTTGTCTCAAGGAGGATATTTATCCTGGCTGAGAGCACACACCCTACACACCATAGAGTCCAGGTTCACAGTGATGCTGCCCTCTTACGTAGCTTGGCCTCTTTGTACCTCAGTGTTCTGTTACAGGGGTGTGGTGTTGGTGCTGGCTGTGATGATGCCTCTCAGCTTGCTGTGAGCACCAAGCTGGGTTATACAACGTTCCTGGTCCACAGGCTGCGTAATCAGCCACATTCATCTTATAAGGTCAAGCAGCATCGGACTCCACAGACTTCTCTGCTTTTGAAACTCACTCCTCTCTTGGCTTCTATAAACATATTTCTTGGTTCTGTGGTTACTTCTTTTTTTTTTTTTCTTTTTTCCGACACAGGGTTTCTCTGTAGCTTTGGAGCCTGTCCTGGAACTAGCTCTTGTAGACCAGGCTGGCCTCGAACTCACAGAGATCCGCCTGCCTCTGCCTCCCTAGTCCTGGGATTAAAGGTGTGCGCCACCACCACTGGACTCTGTGGTTACTTTTTTAACACTCCTCGTCCTCACCCCGCTTGGATGTTGGGGTTTCCTGAAGTTCAGGCTGAGTTCTTGGCTTTCTCAACCCACCTCTTCTTCAGTGCTCTGGATGTAGCTTGACCTAAGCGTGGACTCTCCAGACTGGCCATGCAGGGGTTCCTTCCTATCGTTTCCTGCCACTGTGGCTGACTGACCAGTGCATGCTCCCAGTGGATTCATCGGCTCCATCACAAGTGCTGGCTGGCTACCTATGCTGCTGCCCCAGGTGTTGTGGCTACAAAGCCATGAGGTGGTTGGGCCTGGGCTATGTTCCCCCTCGGCACCCCTGCCCCTGCCACCACCCTGGAGCTTGCCATCCTGAGCAGATTCCACCCTAACTATGCAATTATTGGTTTAATTGCGATTGGGAAGCATGAGCAAGCTATTGCATATAGAACAAGGATTCTGTGGAGGAGCAACTCGGCCCTGTACTCAGGAAGTCTCAAATAGAGCCCCTCATTTTCCCTGCTGTCTACACACACACACCCCACCCCTACCCCCCACCCCTGCTTGGGAGAATCGGAGAGTGGGCATGTGTCACTTCTCTTGCTGACTCTTGGCTTTTATTTTGCCCCAGTGAACTCCATCCTTGAATCCTCAGTGTGTGAGATAAAATTCCTTTCCCCAAAAGTGAAAGCGCCCCCACCATGATAAAGCAGACACTTGCTTGTAGTGATTATTGATTTTATTAAACCAGCTATGGATCTCCATTACACACCAAGACCCTCACTGTGTGTTTGGGGAAGCCCAGACAAAAGCGTCAGGAATTATTGAGTCAGATGACCCTGCCCAGAAAGCTGACCTTGAGTGACAAAAGGCACAGGGCAGGAAGAAAATGCTTATTATGGCAGTGTGGGCTTGAGAGAACCAGCTGCAGATCCAGCTGCGAGTGCTCTGGAGCCAGCTCCTCTGACCAGCTCCTAACCAAATTGCTGCTGTGGTCAGACCCCCTCTGGTATTCTCTCTCCAGCTAAACTTCCTTCAGCTTCCAATAATTTGGAAGACGATGAGACCGCCTAGTTTCCTTAACATAAACCCTCTGTCAAGGTAGCCAGAGTCTGATTACGTATTTATAATCAAGAATCTTGACTGATGTGATGATCAATATTGGAAAATTCCAAAAAGTAGAAGAAAATAACCTACTAACACTTTCTCCCAGTCTTTTACCTTTTACATATTCTCATAATATTGTAATTATACAGCTATATAAAAATGTATGGGAGCTAATGGCCTGCCCTCTAATTTTATTAAGCGGCAAACAGGCCAAGGGGCACTTTTTTTTTGTAAAAACAAAACAAAACAAAACATTTAGTGCGTGTGCACGTGTGTGTGTGTAAGGACAGCCTGCTAGAGTCAGTCCTCTCCTATCACCATGTGAGTCTTTGGCATTGAATTCAGTTCACAAGTGTATGGGCTAACTGGTTAACCAACTGAGCCATCTGGAAGACTCTGGGAGCCCCTGAGACACAATGTTGCAAAATTCATCCTGAGAACTAGACAATTCACTTACAGGTGTTTTTACCTAGTAATGTTTCATGAGTTTGTGCTGGGCTTCATCTATGGCTCTCAGCCCCATGCTGGACATACCTGGTAGCCTATTGCTGACCACACACCAGTATCTACCCTGGGACTCAGTAGGGGACTAAGCTTGCTTCTAGGAGTCTTCAGTTCATCCAGCTGGTTTCTTCCTGGGGTTTGTTTGGGTATATCACTTTCCAAGTCCCTGGTCCAGGCAGAGAAAAAAAAAATTATGTAGTCTAAACTGATTGGACATTTTTGCCTGATTTAAGTAATGGCCTGCATTCATTACAGAAAATGTGAGAATGCAGGAAAAGCTCCAATCAGTGATCACTGTTGTTAATACTTGGAATAGTTCCTAAAAGCCATAGCTGAGAATGCACTGATTGTTCTCAGTTTTTATGCATAGTTAACTGAGAAACTACCAATTTAGAAAAAAAAAGACATGAAGAGGTGTTAGGGGATGGGTAATATCTACCATTTGCATAATATATTATTCTTTGCCAATTAAAAAGCCTTAATGGATTTGGGTTTAAGATGCAGAAAATCATTTCGCTTATTTCTTGGCAGTGGAAATGAGTATTGTGCTGTCCATCACTGCTCTCTCCTCCTGGGCAAAACAGAAGGCTCTTTGTTCAGCTGTGTTCCTAGCACAGTATCCCAAGTTCTTGAAAATTTTGTCCATTATTGGCAAGAGCTGAAACATAATAGGACTTGTTACTGTCTTTTGAGTCATCAAACATGGCGCAGATGCCGCTCGAGCTGTGGAACGAATCGTGCGGCTGGCGAAACACTTTTCCAGGAACTGAGAAATGAGTGGACCAGAGAAGCGGCAGCTGACAGGATGACTCAGTGGGGTGGTAAAGAACAAGAGTCCACACCAGCCTGCTGAGACTCAACTCCAGGTTTTGACTTCTCAGCAAATTGTGTTTGACCTTGGCTAAGTCATATTAAACTCACTGGGCCTCGATTTCCTCGTCTACAAAATGAGTAATATCATTTGCAAACATTTTCTTCAAAATGGGAATGATAGGGAGCAGGGAGATTGCTCAGTGGGTAAAGTGCTTGGTGTGCAAGCACTAAGACCTGAATTCCACCCCAAAACTATGTAGAAAAGCCAGGAGAGGCAGCAAGTGCCTGGCAGCCCAGAGCTGGGCATCAGGAGACAGCCGGCTTGCTGGCTAGCCATTCTATCTGAATTAGAGTTCCAGGTTCAGTGAGAGACTCTGTCTCAAAAATTAACTTGGAGAGTGATTAAGGAACATGTCCCATGTTGACCTTGGACCTCTACACACACACACACACACACACACACACACACACGATCTTAGTGAATTTTCTATTGCTGTGATAAACACCATGACCGTAAACAACTTGGGGAGGAAAGGGTTATTTCAGCTTTCAACTCTCAGGTCACATGCCATCACTGAGGGAAGGCAGAGCAGGAACTTGAGATAGGAACTGGTACAGAGGTCACGGAGCAGTGCTGCTTACTGGCTTGCTTCTCATGGCATGTTCAGCCTGCTTTCTTACAGCATGCACTGACGGCACTGCCAACAGGCTTGCCCACAGGCCAATCTCATGGTGGCATCTTCTCAATCAAGGTCCCCTCTTCCCAAGTGATTATAGCTTGTGCCAAGTTTACACAAAACTAGCCAGCATCCATGTTCATGTACACACACAAATTATTGAAAAAATGGTAAGAGCCAGGCATAGGTGCTGCATGCACATAATTCAACTACTCACAGGGGGAATCGAAAGCTCCCAGCTAGTCTGGACAATTGAGTAAGAACCTATCTCAAAATCAAAAATAAAAGGAGAATGAATATAGATGCCGCTCACTGGGGGAGCATCATGCACGAGACCCTGGGTTCAGTCTTCAGTTTTTCCCAAAGAAAAGGGGTTATAGTGTCAAGAAAATACCTATTTCACACAGAACCATTTAATCAAAGAGAACTAAATAAATAAAAGTCCCAGCACTGCTGATAAATCATCCATTACCCCAGAATTCAACAGGGCCACTGAGTGTGAGAAGTCTTTTTTTTTAAGATTTATTTATTTTTATTTTATGTGCCTTGGTGTTTTGCCTGCATGTTTGTCCATGTGCTGGTGCCAGATCCCCTAGAACTGGAGTTACAGACAGTGGTGAGCTGCTATGTGTGTGCTGGGAATTGAATGCAGGTCCTCTAGAAGAGCAGCCAGTGCTCTAAAATGCTGAGCCCTCTCTCTTTCCAGCTGCTCTTCCCTTTTTTTTTCTGAGACAGGGTTTCTCTGTGTAGCCCTGGTTGTCCTAGAACTCACTCTGTAGACCAGGCTGGCCTTGAACTCAGAGATCCGCCTGCCTCTGCTCCCAAGTGCTGGGATTAAAGGTGTGTGCCACCACTGCCAAGTTTGAGAAATCTTTTTTTTAATTTATTTTTTTATATTTATTTATTATATATACAATATTCTGTCTACATGTATGCCTGCAGGCCAGAAGAGGGCACCAGACCCCATTACGGATGGTTGTGAGCCACCATGTGGTTGCCGGGAATTGAACTCAGGACCTTTGGAAGAGCAGGCAATGCTCTTAACCTCTGAGCCATCTCTCCAGCCCTTGAGAAATCTTTATATCTGAAATTTTCACTTAAATTATTTTTAGCAAAAATTTTTACTAAATTAAAACACATTCAGAAAAGTATATCAGAAAAGTATTCAGAAAAGTAAGTGAATATCTTACTTTTTACCATGAGACACAATTATGAAACTACCACCCAGATCAAGAAGTGGGGGAGGGGACAGAATCCCAGAAATTCTCCTCCTTAGTTCCTCTCAGTCATTACCCACCACGCAAGGGCAACCTCCATTCTTAGTCTCAACACCAAAGGTCAGTTTCTGAACTTTATGGTATGTATACACATCAATGAGCGTGTATGTCTATGTGTGCACACATGTGTGTGCAGGCGCACATGAATGTCAAAGCTGAGGGTCTTCCTCTGTTGCTCCATCTTCCTTTTTGAGACAAGGTATCCATTGTACAGGGCTCCCCTCCAAGCCAACCTGTCATCATCTTCATCAGACCAGCTGAGGCTTACAGCCTGCTGACACACCACAAAGGAGGGGCAGGGTCAGGTCATGGGACCCCCGCCTGAGTATCCACTCACTCCTCCCAACTAGTTGTGTGCCATTCTGTCCTAACTATAGGTGGACTCAGACTCCAGCAGGGCTACAGCATGCAGGCAGGAAAAGGCTAGAGGAAGGGGGACGTCATCTCTGTAGCCATAGGTACGTCCAGTGTGGCTGCTTTAAGGCCACCCATCTTTCTATAAATAAATTTAATAAACTTCTTTGTTCCCTAGAGTGAATTTTAGTGGACTCAGAACTTTGTCATTGGAACTTCCGGAAGAGAGGTAGACATAGTTTTTGTCTCCTTCAGCAATGGAACTTAACCATAGTCTCACACTGAACCCATTCAGTAGAGAAGCTGGCCAGCAAGCCTCATCTCCAACTCTCCAGAACAGAAACCATACTTGCATGCCCCTGAATCCAGCTTTTTCCATGGATGCTGAGGGCTGAAACTCAAGTCCTCATGCTTGTGAGGTGAGCACTTTGCTGAGTCATCTCCCAGACTCAGCTTTTGACTCTTTAGAAATGAAATCACCAATGAGCCATTTGTGTTCATTCTCGTCTGTGTTTGGTTTCTTTCATGGTTTCCTATGTTCATGAGATTCACTTACATTCTGCATGTAGCAGCAGTATGTTCATTTTGGGAATGTTCCCATCCAGTTGTATGTTTACATCACAGTCAATGCTATAGCTGAGGAACTTAGGGATTGTGCCTGGGTTTTAGATTAATTGGAGTAGTGATGCTATGAACAGTCTGCATTCTCCAACTACAAACAAGATATACCTTCTATAGTTTTATCTAAATGTCTCTTAGTGATGCAATGTATTGGCTTATACATCTTCCATTAGATTTATTGGTAGATACTATAGCTTTTTTGTTGTTACTGTAATAGTCTCAGTTTTAGAACTTACTTCAAAATTGTATCTGGTTAGTAGAAATGCTTCTGCTTTTGTGTATAAACAGAATAGCCAAGGACATTTGCTAAATTTTACTGATTTTAGAAGTTTGTCTGCTGTGCTTAAGTTTTTTTTACTTTAAAAAAAAAAACTTAAAAAGAAATAAACCTGTTATTAGGCAATGTAATTACGTGACTAGAAAATAAGATAATAGGGCTGGAGAGAAAGTTCAATGGGTAAGGCATCTGCTGCCAAGCCTGACAACCTGGGTTACATCCCTAGGACCCAGGTGGTGCACGTTGGCCTCTGACCTACATGTGCACATGCGCACATTTGTCATCTGGAAGACTTCGTACAGCACGCTTCTTTTAAAGAGAGGTGTGGTGGTCCACATATTTAAATTTAGCACCTGGGAGGCAGAGGCAGGTGGGTCACTGTGAGTTCGAGATCAGCCTGGTCTACAGAGCTAGTTTCAGAATAGCCAGGGCTACACAAGGAGAAACCATATCTCAAAATAAATAAATAAAATAATTATTATATCAACTTTCCCACAGCATGCCTTTATTTTCATTGTTTAGTTTTTTTGAGGATTAATTTTACTTTCACTTGTGAGTATGTGTATGTATCTCTCTGTGTGTATATGTACACATGTGTGCAGGTGACTGCAGAGACCAGAAGCAGACATCAGATCCCTTGATCTGAAGTTACAGGTGGCTGTGAGTTGCTCAGTGTGGGAAGGGAACTCCAGTCCTCTGCTGAGCCATCTCTCCAGCCCCTTTATTTTTATTAGAGGTTTTGTGCATTTTTCTCATCTTTCAGAGTCTCCGGGTTTTGTTGATTTTTCTATATGACTTTCTTCCTATTTCATTCATTCTTGTTCTTCACTCTTTCCTTCTGTTTACTCAGTCTTAATTTTACACACCACACATGCACATACACATACAGACACACACACTAGCATACACACACACACACAGGCACACATACACACTAGTACACAGGCACACAGACACACACTAGCACATGAACACTAGCACACACAGGCACACAGACACACACACTAGCATACACACACAGAGACATACAGACACACAGACACACACACACACACTAGTACACACACACTAGTACACACACACACATACAGAGACACATACATACACAGGCACACGCACAGACACACACTAGCACACACACATAGACACACACACAGAGGACACACACACACACTAGCACACACACAGAGACATACAAACACACAGACACACACACTAGTACACACACACAGAGACACATGCATACACAGGCATACACACAAACACTAGCACACACACAGACACACACTAGCATATACACACAGTCACACACACTAGCACACACACATACACACACATATACACAGGCACACATACACAGGCACACACTAGCATACACACAGACACACATACACACACACTAGCACACACAGACACACATACACACACACTAGCACACACAGACACACAGGCACACAGACACACACACACTAACACACACACAGACACACACAAGCATACACACACACAGATACACAGACATGCATATACACACAGGCACACAGACACACACACACACACACCCCATTTTGCTCTGCTGTCCCATTATCTAGTCTCTTCAGTTGCACATCAGTGGCGTGCACAGAAAGCTGAAAGTCCTGTCATTCCTAATCCCGGGCTTTCCCCCTGCTCCCTGCAACCTCCTCCTTTATTGGAGGGTCTCTCTCCACCTTGCTGAATGGGAAGGAACTGACAACACCACCCTCCTCAGCTTGCTCTCCTTCTGTCACTCCGGGTTTGCTACCTTGTTCAGTTGTAGAAAAGTGAGGAAAGCAGGGCAGGAATTTGAACACTGCTCTGGCTGTCTCAGAAAGCAGGTATGAACACAGCTAAGGGATGGCTGTGCTGCTGTCGCGTTGTTAAATATGTGGGCCTGGGGCTGGCAGGAGAATCCCATAGGTTTCTGTCGTATGTCACTGGGTCCCTGTGCTTCTGAGCTGACACACGGGCAAGTGATTGTTCTCCTTTTCATATTCTGGTGGTTGTCAGTTTTGAGTTTCAGAATCACTTCAATTATTTTATTTTTTTGTTGCTTGTTTTATTTTTCCTCCCTTTTTTCTTTCTCTATATTTTACTTCCTCCCTTCTTTTCTCCTCCCTTTCTTTCTTCATTTATGTTTTTTAAAAGGTTTATTTACTTATTATATATGAGTGTTCTATCTGCATGTGTGCTTGCACACCAGAAGAGGACATCAGATCTCACCATGCATGGTTGTGAGCCACCATGTAGTTGCTGAGAATTGAACTCAGGACCTCTTGTCTGAGAATTGACCTCAGCCAGTGTTCTTAATCTCTGAGTCATCTCTCCAGCCCTCTTTATGTTTTTATAGACAGGGTTTTATATATAGCCGTGGCTGGCCTGGAACTCCCTTGTACACCAGGTTGGCCTTGAATTCACAGAGATCTATCTGCCTGCCCATGTTTCCCAACTGCGAAAAGCAAAGATATGCACCACCACACCCAGTGCTAGTGAAATCTGCTATCTTAACGACTTTGAAAAATACAAAGCTCAATTATTGGCAATGTTCTTCATGCTATTTAAAAGATTTCAGAAACACTCGGAAAACTGAGACAGTAGACAGACCAAGATCTGCCTGGGTTACATAGTGAGAGGTTCAAGATCAGCTTAGCAGCTTAGCAAGACTGTCTCAAAGTAACAAATGGGCTGGGTGCTGGAGGGATGGCTCAGTGGTTGCAAGCATTGGCTGCTCTTCCAAAGGATCAGGATTAGATTCCCATTACTCACATGACTGCTCACAATTATTTACAACTCCAGTTCCAGGGAAATCCATGCCCTTTTCTTATCTCTGTAGGTATCAGGCACATACATGGTACACACACACACACACACACTCAAACGAAACACCCATGATTTTTTTTTTAATGGGCTCAGGATAGAACTCAGTGGCAGAGTGCTTCACCAGCATGCATGTGGGACCTTAGTTTCAACTTCCAGTACTGGGGGAAATCAAATTTATTCTTTCTGCCTGAGTCCCTGTACCCTTTGATCGTCACCTCCTCCTCCAAGATCCTAGTAACCACCATCTATTCTCTAGCTCTGTGACATAGAAATAATGGCATATGGTATTTGCTTTTCAATGATTGGCTTATTTTGTTTATCAATTGTTCCCTAATTCTTCCCAATTGTATATATGTGCCATATTTCTTTACCCATTTGTGTTAATGGACTCTCATGCTGATTTTACTTTTTAAAATTTCTTTTATTTATTTAGTTAATGAGTATGGATGTTTTGCTTGCATGTATGTCTATGCACCAAGCACATATAGTGCACATAGAGCCCAGACAGAGGATGTCAAAACCTCTGGAATTAGAAACAGTGTGGACTGGAGCTACAGAAGTTGTGAGCTACCATGAAGGTGCTGGAAATTGAACCTGGGTCCCTTGGAAGAGCAGCCAATGCAGGGATCAGTGCAGGCATCAGGGAAAGGAACCATGAAAAGGCAAGAAAGAACTTGGTTCAGCTTGACTTAGGCTGGATCAAACTTCTAGAGTATCTAACAGCAACTGGTTTATTGTTAGCATATTTTTTGTTTTCTTTTGTTTTGTTTTTGCTTTTTGAGACAGGGTTTCTCTGTGTAGCTTTGGAACCTGTCCTGGAACTCACTCTGTAGACCAGGCTGGCCACGAACTCACAGAGATCTGCCTGATTGCCTCCCGAGTGCTGGGATTAAAGGTGTGCACCACCACTACCTGGCCTGTTGTCAGTATATCTTAACATTTGGAAAAAAGCTTCCAGGTAACAATCACTCCAGTTCCAGACACACAATAAAGCTTATGGCATCACTACACAGAAACTCCTTTGCAATGTCCATGTGATCATGAAGATGGATTCCACTCTACAGCTTAAGGGCCTAGGATCTGGTGTGGTCTCTGACCAAGACAGCATAGAAGTCAGGCAGGCTATAAAGTATGTGTGTGACAGATCTCCTAGGATGTGTTCTATCCAGCTGAAGATAAAGGCCTTGGGAGGGAGAGTCTGGGATAAACACTCTGGAGGATTTGGGTGAAGTCTGACACTACAGATAGTAAAGGTCACTGGGTCATTAACAACATCCACTCTCAACTTTCTGTGTGGAAAACAGGTGCTTCCTCTTTAAGAAGACCCCTGCATGAATAGCATTGCTGGTTCCCTAGTGATCTGGAGGTACAAATAACACCAGTGCTATTAACCCCTGAGCCATCTCTGCAGTTCCAATGTCATAGTTTTGACTATTGGGAAGAATGACGCAGGAGACACAGGGTTGAAGATGTCTCTCTGACAATACCCAGGACTGGAATTGCTAGGCCATGGGCAACTGTGATTTTTGTATTGTGTATTTTGAGTAACCTCCTATTCTCTTCCATGACAACTGTATTAGTTTACGTTCCTCCCAACAGCATAGAAGGGTCCCCTTCTCTCCTGTGTAAGAAGTGCTCCCCAAGTCTCTGACCATGTGCAATCCCTCCAGGAGGCCCCCCCACTCCAGCCTTTGGACGTGATTCACACTCGGGTTGGTTAGTTTTAACTGTCAACTTGACACAACCTAGGATCAACTAGTAAGAGTTTTAATGGGAGATTAAAATCTTTAATGGGCTAGCCTGCGGGCACGTGTGAGTGGGACTGTCTTAATTTGTAATGGAGGTAGGAAGCTCCACACTGAGTATAGGCAGCATCCTATGCGGAGCCTGAGCTGTGTGGGGAAAGCCCGTAGAAATAAAGGAGCAAGTAGGTAAGGATCCACTGTCTGTCTCTGCTCTTGACTGTAGGTGTGACTGTCTAGACACTTACGTTACTGCGCCCACTTGCCTTCAAAGATAGGCTATAACCTGGAGGTACCCTCAATGGTGGACTGTAACATGGAGTGACCTCAGTGATGGACTGTAACATGGAGTGACCTCAGACTGTAACATAAAGTGACCTCAGTGATGGACTGTAACATGGAGTGACCTCAGACTGTAACATAAAGTGACCTCAGTGATGGACTGTAACATGGAGTGACCTCAGTGATGGACTGTAACATAAAGTGACCTCAGACTGTAACATGGAATTGTAAGTCAAATAAACCCCTTTCATCAATAATATATTAGGGTATTTCTCACAGCAACAACAATGAAACTAGACCAGCCTGTAAATCCGCTCCTTACCATCATTCCGTAGCAACATCTACAGGAAGCACCCTGATCTCCTCAGCTGGGGTAAGCTCATTTCTCAGGGATCCTAGGGACCTCATGCATTCCCCTATCGAACCACTTACCCCACTTGACTATGAGCAGCTCTGGAGGATGTTTTCAAGAGTCTCTATCTGCCATACTGCTCCCTGCTAACTGTGCCCATATCTTCATGTGAAAGCAGACATCACACCTCACCCCTCACTCTGTGAAAGCCAGTAGCTCTCTTCTATTCTCCAGGTCCAGCTCTGCTGCACTGACCATGGTAGGGAGTCCATGCATGGTACCATAGGGAAAACTGACCCTTAATTCTCTTGGAGCTGAAAGATGTCTGTGTCGTATATGGAAGACCCCTGAGCCTGGCATCAGGCTTTCCCGGAATCAAATGCTGGCTCCTACTGTGGGACCTTATGCAACTGTGCAGTCTCGCTGGACCTCAGCTTCCCTCGGCTGTGAAATGAGGGCAAGAGTAAATAACTTGAATGACAGTGGGGAGAATGAAGAGGTAACAGACAGTGTCAACACAATGCCTGGCACATGACAGACGCTCAAAAAACGTGTTTAAAGCTCTCGGAGAATTTATAAATATCTGAGGAGGTAAGCTTAACCTAAACTAATTAGTACAAACTGAATATGTGTCTCCAAGCATAGCATGATGCCCTGTTATCCTGTAGAATTTTTACGTATCAGCTAAAAATAAGCTTGAGTGGGTGATATGGCTCAGCCTCTAAGCCAGATGATCTGAGTTCAATCTCTGCAACTCATATTATGAGAAGAAAGAGCTGACTCTCCAAGTTGCCCTTTGACCTCCACATGCATGTACCCACGCATATACAAAGAAAGACAAGGCAATGAGACACTTTAAAAAGAACTGTTTGAAGGCCAGGTGGTGGTGGCGCACACCTTTAATCCCAGCACTTGGGAGGCAGAGGCAGGCAGATCTCTGAGAGTTCAAGGCCAGCCTAGTCTACAAGAGCTAGTTCTGGGACAGTCCCCAAAGCAACACAGAGAAACCCTGTCTTGAAAAAAATAAAATAATCATTTGAAGGAGCTGGGAAGATGGCTCAGTGGTAAGTGCTTGTTCAGCAAGCATGAGGATCTGAGGCCAGATCCCCAGCACTCATGTAAAATTAGCCTAGGCAATGCAGAATGTATAACCCCAGGTCTTACGGGGCAGAGACAGACTGTTTGCAAGGCTTGCTGACCAGCTTAGGCAAAATGTTGGGCTCCAGGCTTGGTGAAGACACTGTCTTAGAAAATAAGGTCAAGCACAATAGAGGAAGGTCTGAACTCTGGCCCGCCTGAACACTCACGAGAGTGTGCCACAAACACACACGTGCACTCACACAGATGAGTTTGAAGAATACTTAAAATTAATTACAAAGTTCCACAAGGAATGTAAGCAGTGGAGGGCTGGGGCTGTAGGTCAGTGGTAGAGTACTTGTCTCCTGTGCTGTCACTGGGTCCAGGCCCTAGTACTGAAAACAAACTCTGGATGCTGGCCTGTTTCATAGCACACTGAGATGAGAAGCCTGTTACTAAGATGAGTTTTCTGGAAAGTACGGATAGAGACCAGGATGCCCTGAAAGACAATGGGTTCTTGGCCTGTCACAGCCAAACCCAGGTCTATGGCCCTGGCTCATGTAGACCCTAGGGGAAGCCTATTTCTCCTGTGTTCCTGAAGAGGGCCCAGAACCAGCTGGGTTGGTGTAGCTCACTGGTAGAACACCTGCCTCATATGGAAAGTCTAGCATTGCACACACATACACACCACACACGCACAGGAAGAGGAATCTAGGATAGAGAGAGAAGAGAAAAGAAGGAGGGAGAAAGAAAGGGAGATGCCTGGGGCCAGCCAGGCAGCCACCAGCCAGACAGAAATGGAGTAGGACATACAGAATGAAAGGTAAAAAGCCCCAAGGCAAAACATAGGTAAAGAGAAACAGGTTAATCTAAGTTAAAGGAAAAAGCTGGCTAGAAATGAGCATAAGCTAAGGCTGAGCATTCATAATTAATACGAAGTCCCCATGTCGTGATTTGGGAGTTGTTTGGTGGGCCCAGAGAAAGCCTGCTACACTCCAGCACCCCACCTTGTCCTCCTCAGCCAGAGGAGGAAACACTGTGAGGCTCACTAACTTAGGCACGAAGGTCCTGCAGTGCGCTGGGAGGAGCCCTCACTGTGCATCCCCACAAATACGATGAACCTATAAGGCTCACAGACCTAAATGGTTTCAACCATGATCAGACCACTGTCTCCTCCACCCCAACTTCTATGCCCTACTTCCACCCACACCGAATGGCCATGGGTATTTTTCAGTCTAGGCAAGGATAATCTAAATTGCAGATGACTTAAATGGATGTAATATGTAGTTTATGGTCACTTTTGTGTTAAATTGTCTCAGTGTATATGACATGTGTGTTTGTGCAGACATGTGCATTTATGTGTGTGTGTATGTGTTTGCCCATACACACACGTGCATTTGTGTTGTCAGAGGTTTCTGTCCTGCCCAGTTTCCACAGTCGTTAAGTCCCAAAGAGGTCTGCATTAGTTATAAACTGATTGGCTCATTAGCTCAGGCTTCTTATTAACTCTTATAACTTATATTAGCCCATTATTCTTGTCTATGCTAGCAAGTGCCTCAGTACCTTATTCGGTGGGGCAATCACATCTTGCTTCTTCTGTGGCTGGGACAGGACTACAGACTAGGACTTCCTTCTTCCCAGAATTCTGTTCTCATTGACCCGCCTCTACTTCCTGTCTGCTTGTCCTGCCTATACTTCCTTCCTGGCTACTGGCCAATCAGCGTTTATTTAAAATATAATTGACAGAATACAGACCATTGTCCCACGCCACATTTGTGATTATGTATCTGAATATACACACACGTGAAGGCTAAAAGGTGTTAGTCTTGAACTATGACCTTGTTTGAGATAGGGTCATTTTTTTGGTTGACCACTACTGTGTACACCAGGCTGGCTAGCCCATGAGTTTCCAGAGATTCTCCTATCTCCTTGTCCCACCTTATCCTAGGAATACTGAGACTGCCACACTCAACTTTATGTGGGTTCTGAGGATGTGAACTCAGGTCCTCAAACTTCTATAGTAAGCACCTTACCCGCAGCAGTACAGTTAAATTGTCGCTGGTCATTCTGGTTTGGAAATTGCTCCAGGTACAATCCCATCTACTGGTATCCACCACACCACAATGTGATGATACAGGCCAGAGGCCACAGTAAATTATGACAGTGGCAATACCCAGTACTGGCAGCTGTAGAGGAAAAAACAGGCTTGAAAGGTACAGAGGCAAAAGATAGTCTATGGAAAATTCTTCCACAGGATTCTCTTCTCGTGATGACCAGTCGAAACAGAAGTTTTCTCCTGTCAACAACATATGTAGCAATGCCATCTAGACAGTCATGAATGGATCATGCATTTTGGTTCTTTTTAATGAGATTCATGTGCTTGAAAACCTATCAGGCTCCAGTGTCTATAGGCACTAATTCTAGAGTATTAGAGGCAGCCTACAAATGGCAAATGCTTGTGTGGGGGTGAAGCTGGATGCTTTATGCATCCCAATGTATGCAGCCACTTCGTAGTGTCACTGATGCGTCTTTTCCTGATGAGGACTGGCGGTTCCAGATGAAATGGCACACAAAGCTGCCACCAGCATGGCAAGACTGCTCAGAGAAAAGCGTGCGCTGGTGATGAGACTCCCACATGCACTCATCCATACATACAGTGTGTGTAACATAAGAGGGATTTTATTACACAATTATGTGGCTCAAAGCAATGTAGTAGCAATTTAAGAATTCCTCTGAATTGCCCTGGTTAACGAGTGCCATCAATTTAGGGTACTTAAGATTGAGCCTTTGCAAACGAAAACTGGAAACACCCTCAAGTCTTATAGCTCATTTTTACAAGAAACTTGATGAACATTCGCCCCAATTTGACAACAGTCCTAAAAATGTTTATGACTTTACCAATTAGTCATGAAACCAAAATTTTTTTTTAACTAAATCATCATTTATAAAATAACCAATGGGTTGGCCATACGAGGGAAACCTTGAATTGGCTTTCTATAGTTTCTCTACAGGAAATGTCAGTATAAAGTTGTGTCACATAACGAGATGACCAAAATGTGTGGCCAGAAGGAGAGAGGTGGCATTCTCATTATAAAACTATTAGGAGCTGGTAGCGATGCATGCCTGTAGTTCTGGTACTGGGAGGCTGGGACAGGAAGATTATGAGTTCAAAGGCAACCTAGGCCATAGAGAATGACTGTGTCTCCAAGGCTCGGTGGCAGAGCTCTGGGTCTGATCCTCTGACGGCAGGGTGTGTTAGGCAAGAATCAAAGTACGCTGCTTGTGAGGTTAAGGGTCAGCAGCTCCTACTCGTAAGTTATTAGTCACTGAGTGTCTGAACCTCCTCCCTGGAAGTCACTTGGATTTCTTTCTCATTAGTATTTCTATCTGATTTCACATTGGTAATTTTTATGATTTTCTTTGAAGAAGGCTTCTCAATTGTATAAGCTTAGCGTCTCATAAATATTGGGTCTGCTGCTGATTCATGTCCCACAAGAGACCCCTGTCTCTCCAGCTGTGTTCTGCTGCTTGGGTCTCCTGTGGAGACACTGCTCGCTAGATGGCTGGCAAGGCTCACAGTTAGCCACCCCCATCTCTGAGCTCAGTGATGACAGCCTCCTCCAGGGGGAAGCAGTCTGCCTGGAGCCCCAGATGTCACACTCCTGTGTTTAAGCTTCTAACACAGCCCCCTCAGCACTTCCAAAGCAGGATGGTCTAGCATTCAAGCTCAGCCCCTCTCCCCAACCCTTCACATTGATAATGGGGTTAAATTTTTTTCCTTTCAGAGTAAAACTGCAAACAGGGATGTAGGTTTGTTTCTGGCCATCCCAGTCCACTCTTCAAGGTTTTCTGTTTTTGTGTTGACTCTCTGGAAATGTCTAGGGAGGCAGGCATGGCCCCTGCAAATCATTGTAGTCTGGCTCTTTTCAGTGTTTTTGCTTCCTTTCCAACCAGAGGCTTTGCTATGAACAGTAGCACCAACTCCATTTACTTTAATTTTGAAAGGGCCTGAGAATTGTGCAGCCCTCTGTGCCTTCCCACAGGCCAGCCTGCTCACCACGCTTAGGGGGCCGGGAGCGCAGCTGTGTCTAACAAGGACTTTCTTCAGCTGCTCTGGGCCACTCCCAAGGGTTCAATATTCTGCAAACAATATATACCACAGTAAAATAAAGGGAAGGGTTAGAGAAGCTCATTAAACAATATGTAAGTATGGGTGTTGTGCAGGAGGGGAGGAAATGCAGACAGAGTCCAGCTGGCTTGGACTGAGATTTAGCCCATGTTCATTCACTCAGCTTTGGCCCTCAGCTCCCCAGCGCATCCAGGACATCCCCCAATCTGCTTGCTGTATCTTTGCTCCATCCCATGTTGCCCATTGTCTGCTGATATTCAAATCCAAATCAATCAGGATGGTCTAGGACTAGTGGGGCTCGCAGGAAGGGCAGAGGCCTCTATTGTCGTGACTTTCTCATTACCCTCTAAAAGTACAGGCCAGTGCTCCCTGCATGGGGGACGTGCCTGAGTTCACTCTGCTTGATACGCTAGCCAGGAGCCAGCACATGTGGGTGGCTGCTTGTGGCTAATGTGACTAGGGAAGTGAACTGATAATTTGACCTAATTTTAATTACTTTTCAAATAAAACGACAACAGGTGGCTCCTGGCTACTGAGCTGGGCGGTTCAAGTCTAAATCAGTCATTCCGTACAACACCAAGCTCTCCTCCCCTTGGCTTGCTCATCCAGCAGCATGGACAGTATGTAGTGGCCAGCTGGCAAGCTAAATTCTGTTTAGCACAGCTGCTGATAGATCTCATTTTGAAGCTTTGATCCCTTGGCCATTAAAACCTCTAAACCAGCAGATGTTGAGTTGGGAAACAACACTCTTTCAAGAAAACTGGGGCCCTGGCAGGATGACTCCGTGGGCAAAAGTACTCCAGCCAAGTTTGATAACCCAAGTTTTATCCCATGGTGAAAAGAGACATAGCTCTCGTTCATCTTCTGATAAATGTCCCCATAACAAATAAGTGTTTTTAAAAAGCAGATTGAGAATTGATTGATTTAATATTAATAGAGAAAGGAATGAGCCATAGGTGTGGCCAGCAGCAGAGAACTTGCCTAGCATGTGCCAGGTCCTGGGTGTGAGCCCCAGCATTTGGGGTGTGGTTAAGAGTCTTAGCCCATCTCCACACCTATGTGCCAGGACTGGGTTCACATACTACATCCTGGAGGATAGTGTTCCAAGTTCATGAGATGTTGTCTACTAGGATGCTACATATGGTTATTCATCGGGTCATTCTACTCTATACACATGACAGGACAGCAAATCCCAGAGCTGTGATTGGCCCTCTTCTGGGACTGTGAATTGTGTTCTTAGGGCAGAACAGTGTTGTGTGGGTTGCTAAGATGGTGAGATGGGTATCTCTTCACTTCCTTGCTGGTGGTGCTAAGAGAAGCCTGCTGGAGAAAGACTTCATATTCTACTCCAGTGTATTTGTTCCCCGCCCCTCAGTGCAGAAAATAACCGTGTTACTAACATCCGTCAAATAGCAGACTGGTCCTGCCCATGGTAGCATGACTTCAGATGTGCAGAAGTGGACCCCACGACCGGAAGTGAGAACCTCACTGGTGGCAGTGACAGCTTCAGCTCTAGAGAAACTGGGGAGTCCATCCTTGGATAGTGCCACACCCACAGCGGTGTCGCCTGTGTGACAACGATGCCTCTGGCTCGGGAACATAGGCTGGGGGGTTCCTGCCGTTCGCGGATAGGCCTCCGGCGGTTCCTTAACAATAAGCTCAGGTCATGAACCTGAATTCAAGATTATATACTCACTGCTATCATAGATGGCTAGCTGCCTCTGCTATTCTCTCCTGTTTCCTGATAATGTTCTTTGCTATACTGGCCAAAACGTATAATTTTACCAGAGAACCCCTTGATGTTCCTGGGATTGATAATTCTGATAATGATACTAAAACAGTGCTCAAGATGCCTCCAGTGTTTCAAGCCCTTGTGCAAATACTGGGGGGGATATTATGGATGAGTTACAGCAGCAGGAACTTTTCCTAAATAGGACTGATAATTTGGGGAAAACATAGGTTAAGATCCAGATGTTGTTAGGAAATCCCCATTCTGGGAATAAAGAAACTAGGGTGGGAACTACCCAGAAGTACAACTGAGTCACCAGATGACCCCATTCCATACACAGAAAGTTATGAGGATGATAGTCGTAAGTATGTGATATACAAGGGACAAAAGCAGAATTATTTAGCTCTACTATTTTTGGATAGGCTTGCTAGATTCCAACCCCCATGGTGTTTACTACATAAGAAAGTACAAAGAAGTATATTGCAGCAGGTGCAGAGAATTAGGCATATTCGGTCACTAGAGGAGATAAAGAAAGGATGAGAAAAAAGGAAAGGCCATGATAGCAAATAATGAGACAGAAACTTTCTACTC